>JAJQKJ010000788.1:0-68178 GCA_029574335.1 Rana kukunoris | reverse complement strand
CAACCATACACTCCCCAACATCCACGAACAACACCACACAACATACACACTTTTCCAACATTCACTCAACTTTCACCCAACATTCACTCAACTTTTACCCAACATCCACTCAACTTTCACCCAATCACTCAACTTTCACCCAACATCCACTCAACTTTCACTCAGTCACCAAACATTCACTCAACTTTTACCCAACATCCACTCAACTTTCACCCATTCACTCAACTTTCACCCAACATTCCACTCAACTTTCACCAAACATTCACTCAACTTTCACTCAAACATTCACTCACACAATTCACCCAAACATTCCACAAACTTCCACTCAACTTTTACCAAAACTTTCACTAATTTCACCAAAACATTACACTCAACTTTTAAAAACTTTCAACCCAATTTATCCACTCAACTTACCCAAAATTATCAACTTTTACCCAAACATCACTCAATAATTTCACCCAATCACTCACTTCATCATCAACTTTTCACAAACTTCACTCAACTTTCACCAAACATTTACTCAACTTCCACCCAAAGTTCACTCAACTTTTACTCAACATCCACTCAACTTTCACCAAACATTCACCCAACTTTCACCAAACATTTACTCAACTTCCACCCAAAGTTCACCCAACATCCCTCAACTTTCAAGATGACTTCTGTTCTCCAGATTGAATGATGGCCAGCATCATGTAGCCCAGTTCCTCTGAGCCCAGGTTGTCTTGAACCCCCCCCCCCCTCCTGTGACTGTACAGCGAAAGAAGAAATTTAAAGACTATAAAAGAATATCGATCTGCATTTTTTGTCTTTTATATCTTTTCTGCCTTCCTTTATTTATAAATATTCATATATATATATAACTATCTATACACTGGTACATAGATTTATTTATATATATTTATATTTTTAAATCTTATTTTGCTTCTATTTTAAAGAGTACATTTAATGATCAATGATTACTACCGATCTGCATTTATTTATTAGGCTTTTATATCTTTTCTTCCTTTATTCATTAGAAGAAAATGTGATGATTATAAAAGAATACCGATCTGCATTTTATTGTCTTTTATATCTTTTCTGCCTTTATTTATTTATATATATATTTAGAAGGACACTTTTTTTTTTTTTAAACTCTATTTTGCTTGTATTTAAAAGATTACATGTCTTTTATATCTTTTCTGCTCTCTCTATATATAATAACTAAAAAAAAAAATATTTTGAACTACCATTTCATTCTCTAGGATAAAGCCCTTATTCCCCGCACTTTGCGTTTCTCCTCGGAAGGCGCGTTTTTCACCAGACAATAAACTGTCGCTGGCTGATATTTTGGCCCAGTTACAAAGTCTTACAAATGTCCCTCGATGCGTCATTAACAACTTAACACACACTTAGTGCAATGTTTGGGAAACAACGCTGCAATTAGCGCGCAGTGATGTCATCACAAAAGTGGGTTACAAAAACAGAATGCATAACCTTCTCCTGCGAGGAAAACAGGTGTTAATCGGTGAAAACTCGATGAGTCAGCTTCTGGGTGGAGGAAAGAGAACTCAACAATGTTTTCATCTGCTATTCCTGGTGCACCGAAGCGCATGTTATCTCATTAGAGCTTAAATCTGACCTCCGGACTTCCCTCCGGTCTTGCACAGTTGTCACGGCTCCTCTCCTGGACTAAAAAATGGCTTCCTCTGATTTCACTGCACACTGCCACCTTCTCACAATGTGCATTTGAAGCTGCAGCAAGTCAGATAGAGTCCACCTCATTTGCTGGCTGGAGGACGTCCAGCATCATCTAGCACGTTTCTCCCCAGCCTGGCCCACCCTTTTTATTTATTGGACTTCAGCTCACAGTGTGCAGTGACATCATAGTAAGCCGTTTCAGTCCAGTAGAGGAGCCTGTACAACTGTACAACTTGCAAGAAGGAAAAGCTGGAGGTCACATTTAAAGCTTACCTCCAGGTTGGTTTAGCCCATTCTACCCTCCTACCCAAGCAAAGAAACTTCTGAGTCTGAGACCCCTTAGAACAGCTTTTCTCAATCTGGGTTCTGTGGAATCCTAGGGCTCCTCCAGAGGTTGCCAGAGGTTCTTTGAGGGCTCCTCTAGAGGTTGCCACAGGGGTTCCTCCAGAGGTTGCCAGGGGTTCCTTTAAGAGGTTGCTAAGGGTTCCTTGATGGTTCTTCCAGAGGTTGCCTGGGGGTCCTTGAGGGTTCCTCCAAAAGCTGCTAGGGGTTCCTTGAGGGTTACTCCGAGGGTTCCTTGAGGGTTCCTCCAGAGGTTTCTTGAAGGTTCCTCCAGAGGTTGCCAGGAGTTTCTTTCAGAGGTTGCTAGGGGTTCCTTGAGGGTTGAACAGAAGTCTATGGCTTAGTGCAGCTGCCGATCAGTTTGAAAGCAGCCCAGTAATCACTGTGGAACAGATATGCCCATATATTTATATATATATATATATATATATATATATATATATATATATATATATATATATATATATATATATATATATATTGTGATTTTAGTAATAAACTTACCTTTTATAACAGTATTCTATTCTATTCTATCCCAGAGCAGGAGGTTGCAGACCACATCAGAGGGCTCTGCGGGCCACTGGTTGGGCACTCTTGCCTCTAGAGGTTGCTAGGATTTCCTCAAGGGTTTCTCCAGAGGTTGCTAAGGGTTCCCTGAGGGTTCCTCCAGCGGTTGCTAGGCGTTTCTTGAGGGTTCCTCCAGAGGTTGCTAGGGGTTTTATGAGGGTTCCTCCAGAGGTTGCTAGGGGTTTTATGAGGGTTCCTCCAGAGGTTGCTAGGGGTTTCTTGAGGGTTCCTCCAGAGGTTGCTAGGGGTTTCTTGAGGGTTCCTCTAGAGGTTGCTAGGGGTTTCTTGAGGGTTCCTCCAGAGGTTTCTAGGGGTTTCTTGAGTGTTCCTCTAGAGGTTTCTATGGGTTTCTTGAGGGTTCTTCTAAAGCAGTGATGGCAAACCTATGGCACGCGTGCCACAGCTGGCACTCAGAGCCCTCTCTGTGGGCACGCCAGCTTACTAAGCCAGCACCGCCAGAATAGGGGGGAAAAACCCCCAGCCAGGCAGTCAATTCCACTGGTGAGCCGGCTCCCTTCCTTGCATCAGTGCCAGGGGCGGGGGGCAGCCAGTCATCTTGCCCCAAGTGGGACATTTAGGGGTTGTAAAGTTATTCCTCCACCATCCCAAGGGTCTGTGCTGCAGCTTATTATCCTGTGAGGCATTCTGGGAATTCCCCTCTGTGGCACCCTATTCCAGCTCCCCCTGCCCCAGGACTTCTTTGGTCCAGCCTGTCCTTCTGCCACTGTGACCTGTGGAACAGCGGAGGGGGAGGTTGGATGGTGGGGACTCCTGCAATGCTGCCCGCTCGGTGCTGGGGAAAGCTGGACAATTAGGTCATGGAGAATTATGGAGGATATAGGATCCTCCGATCTACACTGTACTATGTGTGGGGGGATGGTGGGTTAGTAGTGCAGGACGTATGTGTCAAGTAGGTCAGTGTATGTGTCAAGTAGGTCAGTGTTTGCGTCGGGTAGGTCAGTGTATGTTGAGTTCTGAGCACAACGCATTCCTGAACCCAGCATTCTGAGCGAATCTGGCATAATCGTAGGTTTTTGGTCCCTTGGGGCTCATTCAGAGGGATAATCAGTCCCATCCTCTGTACAGAGCCGCAGGTAGGTTTAATTCTGTGTTGGCACTTTGAAATAAGTAAGTTGGTTTGGTGTCACTGATTGGGCACTCAGGCTCAGAAAGGTTAGCCATCACTTTTCTAGAGGTTGCTAGGAGTTCCTTGAGGGTTCCTCTAGAGGTTGCTAGGGGTTCCTTGGGAGTTCATCCAGAAGTTGCTAGGGATCCTAAAGGTTCCTCCAGAGGTTACTATGGGTTCCTTGAACAATAAGCAATTTCTGCCTCTCAGATCATTTCCCACTGACACCATTGATCTTTTTAGCTATGTGTGAGGGGGTAATACTTCCCAATAATCACAACTGTAAGGAGCTTTCTTCCTACTGACCATCACACTAATGTATCATGAGTTGTAGATAAAGTATGTTTTAGCAAGGGTTCCCTGAGACCAGAAAGTTATTTCAAGGGTTCCTCTGTTTTAAAAAAAGGTTGAGAAAGGCCGTATTAGATGTTCAGCAATTAAGATTAAACTTTTGGAATAAAATTGGGATTTCCTCTTTAACGCAAACCCCACCAGACAGAGTATGGAGATGGAGTCACCCAGGAAGACAGGCAGAGACCCAGCTCCACAGTGTTAGAACGTTCACAGCGAGCACGGTGATTAAACAGTCATCACATGATTCGCAATAGTTACTGCTGCATGACACCCTCACCCCCAGCCTCGGGGTAATTCAAATGAAAATACTCTATATTTAGGTTGATAGAATAATCAGAGTGGAAGGCCCCATCTGCTTGAAGCTCACTCCTGTAACTTTATGTATTCCATTTCTGCTCTATTTTCTTCTAGGTTTCCGACTTGGAAACAAAAAAATACACTACAGGTTGGGGAAAAGGGACCTCCATACAGTCCAACAAGGAGAATTCTAGGTGGGCAGGGCCGTCATCAGGAATTATGGGGCCCCTTACACAGCTTCAGGCATGGGCTCCCTGGAGCAGAGAACCAGGCGGGGGGGGGGGGTTCTGCCGCCTCAAATTGAGACGCGGGATGCCGCTGCTAATTGAGAAAATTGAGAAGAGGGGGGGGGGCGTGAATTGAGAAGCGGGGGGGTGCCACAAATTGGGGGGGTTGCCCTGGGGACCTTTAATAAAAAAAGAAATAAAACAATATATAAAACAAATGTAAAAATATTTTTTATAAAAAAAAAAAAAGGGTGGGTTGACATCCGGGGGCCCTGGGGACCCCTGGGCCCTTTAATAAAAAAAAAAAAAAAAATACTTGTACTTGTGCAAAGCAGTCCATTGATGCTATCAGCAACGGAAGGAAATAAAATTGCTTGATTCCCCCATCAACACTGGCATGTGTATAGATGTAAGCATCTAGGGCCAGATTCAGAGAGAACTTACGCCGACGTATCTGTTGATACGCCGCATAAGTTCTAAGATGCGCCGTCGTATCTGTGTTCTGTATTCAGAAAGCAAGATACGCCGAAATTTGGCTAAGATACGACCGGCATAAGTCTCTTACGCCGTCGTATCTTAGTTGCATATTTACGCTGGCCGTTAGGTGATGCTTCCGTAGATTTACGCGTCGAATATACTAATGAGCTAGATACGCCGATTCACGAACGTACGTGCGCCCGGCGTATTGATATATCGACCGGCGTAAAGTTACCCCTGCTATATGAGGTGCAACCCATGTTAAGTATGGACATAGGAACAGCGTCATATTGTACGTCGTTTACGTCGTTTGCGTAAGTTGTTCCGGAATGTGGCTGGGCATAAGTTACGTTCACGTCGAAATCGATGAGTATTTCCGACAAGATTTTGGCGCGTCATTTACGTGGGGTCATGATTACTTAACATACAACACGCCCACTACCAGCCTACTTTGAATTACGTGGGGTTACGCCTGCCCATTTACACTACGCCGCCGTAACTTAGGGCGCAAGTTCTTTCTGAATACGGGACCTGCTGCTCTAAGTTACGGTGGTGTAGTGTAAATGAGATATGCTACGCCGCCGGAAAGATACGAAAACGTATCTGAATCTGGCCCCTAGTCTGCATCCAGGATTATACATCCATATACTGTACAAGTGCCAGTCTACAGCCATTGATTTCTATGGGCAGCTGTATGCAGCGCATGTGGCTTCCAGGTGGGGAAATGATTTCATGCAATATGTTGTCCTATACCCAGCTCAGACCTTTTATCAGTATTGAATACTGCCAGGGAGGTGCTTCCAAGCCTGAGCCATGGGCAGGGATGGGATCTGTGTTGGGTGTAGGCATGGATTGGCTGCCTCGGTCTAAGCAGCCAATCTTTGCCTCTATCTAATAAAGATCATACACCCAGCTCAGACCTTTTATTAGGATTGGGTACCGCTGGGGCGGTGCTTTGATGGCTGAGCCAGGAGTGGAATCTGTGTGGGGTGTAGACATGGGTTGGCTGTCTCGGTTTAAGCAGCCAACTTTTGCCTCTATCTCATATAGATCATATACCCAGCTCAGACCTTTTACCAGGATTGGGTACCACTGGGGCGGTGATTCCAAGCATGGGCCATGGGCAGGGGGTGGTATATGTGTGGGGTGTAGGCATGGATTGGCTGCCTCGGTCTAAGCAACCAATCTCTGCCTCTATCTCATACAGATCCTACACCCAGCTCAGACCTTTTACCAGGATTGGGTACTGCCGGGGCAGTGCTTCCAAGCCTGAGCCATTGGCAGGGGTAGGATCTTTGTTGGGTGTAGGCATGGCTTGGCTGCCTCGATCAAAGCAGCCAATCTTTGCCTCGATCTCATACAGATCACACACCCAGCTCAGACCTTTTATCAGGATTGGGGTTCTACCGGGGCCATGTTTTTAAGCCTGAGCCATTGGCAGGGGTAGGATCTTTGTTGGGTGTAGGCATGGCTTGGCTGCCTCGATCAAAGCAGCCAATCTTTGCCTCTATCTCATACAGATCACACACCCAGCCCAGACCTTTTATCAGGATTGGGGTTCTACCGTGGCCATGTTTTTATGCCTGAGCCATGGGCAGGGGTGGGATCTGTGTTGGGTGTAGGCATGGCTTGACTGCCTCGATCTAAGCAGCCAATCTTTCCTCTATCTCATACAAATCCCACACCCAGCTCAGACCTTTTATCAGGATTGGCTACCACAGGGATGGTGCTTCCAGGGCTGAGTCAGGAGTGGAGTCTGCGTGGGTTGTAGACATGGATTGGCTGTCTCGTTTTAAGCAGCCAACTTTTGCCTCTATCTCATATATATCCTATACCCAGCTCGGACCTTTTATTAGGATTGGGTACAGCTGTGGTGGTGCTTCCAAGGCTTAGCCAGGAGTGGAATCTGTGTGGGGTGTAGTCATGGATTGGCTGTCTCGGTCTAAGCAGCCAACCTTTGCCTCTATCTCATTGCCAGGAAGGGCATGCCAGTGCAGAAAATGGCGGCCGTAGAGGTCGGCCTGTGACTTTGGTTCCTGCAAGGGCACCATTGCAGGATATGTGGGGTGTAGTCACGGATTGGCTGCCTTGGTCTAAGCAGCCAATCTTTGCCTCTATCTTATACAGATCATACACCCAGCTCAGACCTTTTATCAGGATTGGGTACCGCTGGGGTGGTGCTTCCAAGCCTGGGCCATGGGCAGGGGGTGGGATATGTGTGGGGTGTAGGCATGGATCTAAGCAGCCAACCTTTGCCTCTATCTCATACAGATCCCACCCCCAGAATCATTGAAGAAGTATAACTAGATGGCCCCAGAGGAAGGAGATCCTAGTAAAGGGTAATATTTGAGAACAAGGGGTTGGGGTAGGGGTGCGGTTGATGGTGTGACATGCTTTGATTTCCAGGCACTTGATACTGAATTATTGGTGAACGAGAGAAGTCTTCGCCCACACACAGGAACTTCTACATTTCCATTAGTGTTTCCGCAGGTTTGATCCTTGCCTCGGTGAGACAGGTCTTTTGTCTGAGAACGACTCCATACCACAATCTACTAAACCGAATGAATCGAGGCACGTCCCCAGAGACTGGGGCTTCTAAGAGGTTGCTGTCAAACACAAACTCAGACAGGGGTGAATAATTTTAAATATATTAACTTTGCGTTACCCCGGCAACCTGACATCGAAAAGACGCTTCTGCTTAATTGCCTCTCTGAAAACCCATGTTGTACATATGAGGGAAAGAATAACTCCAATAAGCACCGTCAATATCTGAGCTAGCCGTGTACAATCACCCCCGATGTCATTTCAGAATGACAATCCTTTGTGGCTTTATCATAAAGCGTTTTTTTTTACCCATCGGAAGACGCACTGCATTCATAAAATATATTTGGTTTGCCGTTGGTTCCTATGGTCACGCAACCCCAACATGGAACCTGCTTCATTATTCAAGGCTTAGTTACATCAATCTATATGGACCCAAATTGCTCCATAATTAGTTGCAAGTATCACCATCTCTATTACATGGTTATACAGTTGAACCTCAGATTACAAGCTTAATCCTTTCCAGGAGAATGCTCATAATCCAAAGTACTCGCATATCAAAGCAAGTTTCCCCATTGAAGTCAATGAAAACGAAAATAATTTGTTTCCGCAT
Source organism: Rana kukunoris (assembly GCA_029574335.1). Taxonomy (NCBI): domain Eukaryota; kingdom Metazoa; phylum Chordata; class Amphibia; order Anura; family Ranidae; genus Rana; species Rana kukunoris. Next base: position 59,957 of record JAJQKJ010000788.1, on the reverse strand, counting down.
TCACTTCAATGTAATGCAATACCGCATATGGCCAGAGGTGGGGGGTGCCAGAGAGCCTCGGAAATGGCTGGAAAGGCCTGAGGACACTTCGGCTGACCTCGGCAAACCTCAGAAAGACTCCACTCCTGATCCTTTTCGAGGTTTGCCAAGGTCAGCTGAGCAATCCTCGGGCCTTTCCGTCCATTTCCGAATGGTGGAGATTCGCTACGATCGGCTCCGGCGCCCCCACCTCAGGCCAAACGCGGTCATGCACACAGCTTTGGCCTGAATCCTGCTCGTTTTGCGAGACAACACTCGCAAACCGAGTTTTTTAAATACAGTGCTCGTATTGTGAAACGCTCGTTAACCGCGTTACTCGCAATCCGAGGTTCCATAAAAAATTCTGAAAATGCAACTTTTAGGACCTGTTCATGCCAGGATTGTCAAGAATGAGGAATCCCACACCAATCCTACTTGGCCAGTTCACACTTCCACGTTTTCAGTTGTGTGTGCAGAAGTAAGGCAAGCGGGACTTTTTTCATCCCAGCACTCCAATGCCTCCCCAACACGTTGCGGCCAACAGCACCTCAACAAAGTTTATTTAAAAAAAAAAAAAGCAAACAGTGTAACGCACCGCAATAGACACTAAGGCACGCAATTGATTCACAGACAGCAGGCGCACATTACGCCGCCGTATCCCCTGTATGCTACGCCCACGCAGCGCAGAGAGGCAAACATGGAATTCATAAAGCCAGGGCGTAGGCCGGCGTAGGTGGAAGTGGGCGTGAGCCATGCAAATGAGGCGTGACCCCATGCAAATGATGGGCCCAGCGCCAGACAAGTACGTATAAAGAACTGCGCACGTGAACGCATCTCCCTGCGCATGCTTACAACCACGTCGGAACAACTGCCTAAGATACGCCCGATCACTGTGTACGCCGTTAACGTAAAATACGCCATCTTGTGTTCCCTGGTGCAGACCTGAGCATGTCTGTTGCTGAGTTACACCTCCTTTATGGGGAATAACTTTACGCCGGACGTACAACTTGCGCGCACCGCGCGTAGCCTGCGTCAAGCACACTTACGTTCGTGAATCGCCGTATTTACCTCATTTGCATGTGTCTGGCGCACAGATATGACGGCGCACATTTGCACTTACGTCGGCGTAACTTGTTATACGTCGGCGTAAGTGCTCTGTGAATCTGGGCCATAGTTTTTATTTTACCCCTCTGTTTAGACTTAATTTACACTCTAAGGCCGCGTACACATGATCGGTCAAAACCGATTAAAAGGAACGGAAGGACCGTTTCATCGGTCCAAACCGATCATGTGTGGGCCCCATCGGTCTGTTATCCTTCGGTCAAAAAAAAGAGAACTTGCTTTAAAATTTGACAGATGGACGGCTGAGCGATGGGTCAAAACCGATCGTTAGTATGCAAAAGCATCGGTTAAAAGAATCAAGTCGACGCATGCTTGGAAGCATTGAACTTAGGTTTTTTTCAGCACATCGTTGTGTTAAGGCATGGTGTGTAGGCACATCAGACCATCAGTCAGCTTCATCGGTTAACCGTTAAAAACAGTCCCTCGGACCACTCTCATCGGATGGACTGATCGTGTGTACGCTGCCTTACAAGTGCGTATACAACTGATTATAAGCGAAAGCACCTAAAAAGCATGTTCTTAGATGCAGATTTTTGGATTCTGTGCTACGGATCTGAAAGCAGCTCACATTTACGCACCTGTTTGAATGGCTCCATTGAAAACAATGCAGCTACATGCAGATCCATCATTAACCACTTCAATACCGGACACTTTTACCCCATTCCTGCCCAGGTCAATGTTCTACTTCCAGCGCTGTCACACTTTGAATGACAATTACTCAATTAATGGCAACACTGTAAACAAATATCATTTATTTTTATTTTTTAGACAGATAGAGCTTTCTTTTGGTGATTTTTAACCACTTTAGCCCCGGAAGAATTGGATGCCGAATGACCAGAGCACTTTTTGCGATTCGGCACTTCGCCACTTTAACTGACAATTGTGCGGTCGTGCGACATTGTACCCAAACAAAATTTACGTCCTATTTTTCCCACAAATAGAGCTTTCTTTTGGTGGTATTTGATCACTTCTGCGGTTTTTATTTTTTGTGCTATAAACAAAAATAGAGCGACAATTTTGAAAAAAAACAACAATATGTTGTACTTTTTGCTGTAATAAATATCCCCATTTATTTATTTTTTTTAAGCAAATTTTTCCTCAGTTTAGGCCGATACGTATTCTTCTACATATTTTTGGTAATAAAAATCACAATAAGCATTTATCGATTGGTTTGCACAAAAGTTATAGGGCCAGATTCAGATACACTTAATATTGCACTGCGTAATCGAAATACTCTACGCTGCTGTATTTTACCAGGCTCTACACCGAATCCTGGTAGATTTTTGCCCGTACGCTAGGGCGGCGTAGTCTATTTCTCGCCGCGTAATCGAAATACGCGATTGGGTGGCGTGAAGCATTTAAATTAAGCGCATCCCCACGGCAATCGAACTGCGCATGCTCCGTTCAGAAATTTCCCGCCGTGCATTGCGCGAAATCACGTCGTTACGTCATTCGTTGTTTGAGTAGCGGCGTTTACGAACATTCCTATTTCCGGACGACTTACGTAAAAATAATAAAGGACGTCGGAAAACGTAGAAATTCGACGCGGGAACGACGGCCATACTTAACATGGGCTGTCTAATATTAGACCAGCAAAAAGCTGGTATAGTGTTACGCAAAAAAAAGATGACTAAAGGTGCCGTAAGAGATTGCGATTGAAGATCGTAATTTCTGGGATCGCCGGCAAAAGCTCATTAGCATACCCTGACACGGAAAATGACGGGAAGTCCACCCAGTGGCCGCAAATTTATTGCAGCGTAGATCCGAAGGCGTACGAACACGTAATCCAGTCGAATTGAAGCCCGCAGCCGTCTATTCATGGTTTGAGCTTTCCGACTAGCTAAAAAACGCGCGTAATTTGAAATTACTCCAGTCTAACACCAGTTAGACAGGCGTAATCGCTCTGTGAATCTGGCCCTGTGCATCTACAAAATAGGGGATCGTTTTATGACATTATTTTAATAGTTTTTTTATTAGTATTGGCGGCAATCTGCGATTTTTATCGTGACTGCGACATTATGGCGGACACTTTTGATGCTATTTTGGGACCATAAAAATGCACTGATTACTGTATAAATGATGTAAAGAAAAATGTAGTGCTAGTGGTTAGTAATGAGCTACGTGTTCGTCGAAATACGAACAAAACGGGTCGTTCGCGCCAAATTCGAGTGACGCACCACGGCCCATAATTCACTGCGGCATCACTGGCTGATGATTGGCCAAGCATGCTCTATGACCCTGCATGCTTGGCCAATCACAGCGCACAAAAAACGGAGAGCTATAATTGGCCAAAGCCTGGGTGCGCTTACCAGAACCAGTGGATCTACCTGTCAGCGACAGCAGGTCATGTAGACATGAAAAATCTCGGTGTGAATCAGCTCGGCTTCACTGGAAAGTGGGAACCATGAACTGGATATAGGAAAACCAAGGATCTTCAATGGAAGACCAGATGAACGATATCCTGGAACAGCAGTGCGCTGGCTGTTTACCCCTTTGGAAGCCTATTAGAGCCTATGACACTAATCAGGCGCTTCCAAAACACACCCGCCACTGTAATTCATATGCACAACGCCCGACAAGGGGTTGGGCACATGAATAGGGGGCGACCAAAGATTCATGCAATGCATGAATCTATCTATGTGAGAGAGCAGGAGAGGGGGCGAGCAGGAGAGGGGGGCGAGCAGGAGCGGGGGCGAGCAGGAGAGGGGGGCGAGCAGGAGAGGGGGGCGAGCAGGAGAGGGGGGCGAGCAGGAGAGGAGAGGGGGGCGAGCAGGAGAGGGGGGCGAGCAGGAGAGGGGGGCGAGCAGGAGAGGGGGGCGAGCAGGAGAGGGGGTGAGCAGGAGAGGGGGGCGAGCAGGAGAGGGGGGCGAGCAGGAGAGGGGGGCGAGCAGGAGAGGGGGGCGAGCAGGAGAGGGGGCGAGCAGGAGAGGGGGCGAGCAGGAGGGAGGGGGGCGAGCAGGAGAGGGGGGCGAGCAGGAGAGGGGGTGAGCAGGAGAGGGGGGGCGAGCAGGAGAGGGGGGCGAGCAGGAGAGGGGGCGAGCAGGAGAGGGGGGCGAGCAGGAGAGGGGGGCGAGCAGGAGAGGGGGCGAGCAGGAGAGAGGAGAGGGGGGCGAGCAGGAGAGAGGGCGAGCAGGAGAGGGGGGCGAGCAGGAGAGGGGGCTAGCAGGAGAGGGGGCGAGCAGGAGAGGGGGGCGAGCAGGAGGGGGGGGGGCCTTTATGCGCCCTTTATGGACGCACCGCCACTGGTACAGAATATGGAGAATATATTTATACATGTCTGTTTTTTTTGTTGTTTTTTTTTTATAAACTGATGTTTATTATGACTGAACCTTATAGAGACTTCAGAGATTGAAATCCAGAGATTGACGAGTTGCAATAATTATGCCAAACGGAGCTGACCCACTTCTGCGCACCCCGCGCTCCGCTCATATTTATTTTCACCAACAAGCATATTTGTCCGGATTGAGCCAGGAGCTTTTGCGATGGTTTCCATTATGGCAAGCCAGCTTTTTTTGTCTTTTTTTTTTGCTTCATCACAGAAAGACCGATTTAAAAAATGGGTGGCTGCCAAGTTCCCAACGAGGTTTTTAATTTTTTTTTAATAATTCACAATTAATGTGGGCCAAGCGGCATGTTGGCAACTTACCAGGCGGCATAAATGATCAGCCTTTCATTCAAATATGCAGCAAAAAACTGCCAATGTACCAAATGAGCGACTTATCAGAATAACAACTGCCTGTCAGCCATTGAAGTGTTTCTGTGCCGTTATCTTCTTACTGGTTGTGGTATTAAAAAAAGAAAGGTCCACCTTTTATTATTATAAAGCTATTCCTGAGCTTCAGGCTTTGCCTAGTTTGAGATGCCATTCGTTTGCTTCTGGAATTTCCTCAGTCTCCTCTCCTGAAGTGTCTAGAATGTACATTGTAACACTGTAGCAAGTCACAAGGTGAGTTGATTACGCTTGCCTGTCCCGACCAAGGGACTGTTTTCTGCATTTCACTTGCCTGCTACCTGCCCTGACCCCAGAAATTTCTACTGGATTACGCTTCCCCCGATACCTGCCCCAGCCTAGGGACTGTCTACTGAATTACACTTGCCTGCTACCTGCCCTGACCTTGGAACTGTCTACTGGATTATGCTTTCCCACTACCTGCTCCGACTCAGGAACTGTCTACTGCATAATGCTTACCTGCTGCCTGCCCTGACCTTGGAACTGTCTACTGGATTATGCTTACCCACTACTTGTCCTGACCTAGGAACTGTCTACTGCATTAGGCTTTCCTGCTGCCTGCCCTGATCTGTCTACTTGATTACGCTTGCCTGTCCCGGCCTAGGGACTGTCTACTGCATTTCCCTTGCCTGCTACCTGCCCTGACCCCAGAATTGTCTACTGGATTACGCTTGCCCACTACTTGTCCTGACCTAGGAACTGTCTACTGCATTATGCTTTCCTGCTGCCTGCCCTGACCTTGGAACATTTTAATGTATTACGCTTGCCCACTACCTTCCTCGACCTAGGGACTGTCTACAGCATTACACGTGTCTGTTACCTGCCCTGACCCCAGAATTATCTACTGGATTACACTTGACCGCTACCTGCCCCGATCCAGGAACTGTCTACTGCGTTTAACTGGCCTGCTACCTGCCCTGACCCCAGAATTGTCTACTGGATTACTTGCCCACTACTTGTCCTAACATAGGAACTATCTACTGCATTAAGCTTTCCTACTGCCTGCCCTGACCTTGGAACATTCTAATGTATTACGCTTGCCCACTACCTTCCTCGACCTAGGGACTGTCTACAGCATTACACATGTCTGTTACCTGCCCTGACCCCAGAATTATCTACTGGATTACACTTGACCGCTACCTGCCCCGATCCAGGTACTGTCTACTGCATTTCACTTGCTTGCTACCTGCCCTGACCCCAGAATTGTCTACTGGATTACGCTTGCCTGCTACCTGCCCCGACCTAGGAACTGACTACAGCATTATGCTTACCTGCTGCCTGCCTTGACCTTGGAACTGTCTACTGGATTACGCTTGCCCACTGCCTGCCCTGACCTGTCTACTTGATTACGCTTGCCTGTCCCGACCTATGGACTGTCTACTGCATTTCCCTTGCCTGCTACCTGCCCTGACCCCAGAATTGTCTACTGGATTACACTTGCCTGCTACCTGCCCTTAACTTAAACTGTCTACTGGATTATGCTTGCCTACTACCTGCCCCGACCCAGGAATTGTCTACTGCATTATGCTTACCTGCTGCCTGCCCTGACCTTGGAACTGTCTACTGGATTACGCTTGCCCACTACTTGTTCTGACCTAGGAACTGTCTACTGCATTATGCTTTCCTGCTGCCTGCCCTGACCCCAGAATTGTCTACTTGATTACATTTGCCTGTCCCAACCTAGGGACTGTCTACTCCATTCCACTTCCCTGCTACCTGCCCTGACCCCAGAATGTTCTACTGGATTACACTTGCCTGTCCCAACCTAGGGACTTAGACATTTCACTTGCCTGCTACCTGCCCTGACCCCAGAATTGTCTACGGAATTATGCTTGCCCGATACCGGCCCCAACCTAGTGACTGTCTACTGCCCTAAATTGAAACTGTCTACTGTATTACGCTTGCCCGCTACCTTCCTCGACCTAGGGACTGTCTACAGCATTACACGTGTCTGTTACCTGCCCTGACCCCAGAATTATCTACAGGATTACACTTGACTGCTACCTTCCCCCGATATGGGAACTCTCTACTGCATTATGCTTACCTGCTGCCTGCCCTGACCTTGGAACTGTCTACTGGATTACGCTTGCCCACTACTTGTCCTGACCTTGCATTATGCTTGCCTGTTGCTTGTTCTGACCTTGGTCTGTCCCAGGATTTTGCTACCAGCCATGGTCTCCTGCCTGACCTGCCTCAAGACTTTAGGTACCCTTCCTTGTCTCCTTCGTTCAGTTCTGGTGCCATCTGGCCAGAAACTATTGCCTTATGCTCTACGATCTGGGGGCAACCAAACAATGGTAGTCCTGCTTGCCAGAAACACCTGCCAGCTATAGTTCTTAAGCTAGATGCTGGGCTGAGAATCACACATCTATCTGTAGAGAAAAAAGATGAAGGCGTTGTCAAGGGGAGTACTGTGATCTCTGTGAGAAGTAATAAATACTTGGAGACGTGCATACTCCATGTTTCAATTTCAAGCTTCTCTTTGCTCCAGCAGAATTAGCACAGGATTACAGCGCTCTGAGTGACCATGTAAATAGAATCCACATAAGAATAAGTATAAATATAATAAAAGTCTAGTCCATTGGGTGTGAGTCCAAGAGGGGAACTTGATCGTGACAATACCAATGTAGGGGTAATTTTGGATGTTCAGGGCTGCTCTCTCCAGGAGCGAAGTCGGCTCAAATCATACAAGAGAAAAAACAGAAACAAGAAAGCGCCGCTGAGTAATCTAATTTAATTCAACAACAACAAAAGTATTCCAACACTTACATCTAGGGGCACTCTGATGCAGTCTGAGATGCTAGTGTCAAGGGCTTCAGTGCAGTCCGGAAACCATGTGGGAGGCTGGAAAAGCTGTTCAATGGAGGAGCGTCAGGCGTTCTTTAACCATGGAGGGGCCGACTGCAAAGTCCATATGTAGATGTTATATTGTCAGCTGATCCGCCGCGCCGCTGGTCCGTGATGTCACTGGGACGGTGGCCAAAGAGGGACACAACGCGTTTCAGAGCCAGCGCTAGGTGAATAGAAGACCTGCGCGCTCCTTTATCAAGTGCAGTATGAGGAGAAAGCTGGAGGATGTGAGTTATATAGGTCACATGATCAAGCACCAACCAATAAGAGAACTTATAATACGAGTGGCTTGAGAAGCCAATCGCACATAAAGGGGAACAATTGTGGAGTCTTTAAATACAAAGTAAAAACAGGAAAAGCTATAAAACAATAGTGTTAACATAAATGCAGATATAATAGCGATGTGTGTTTGTTTGTAATAGCTCAACAATAAAAATACTACTAAAAATACTAACGCTATACGATACAGGGCTGCAGGGTGCTAATGACAATGACACATGTTTAAAAGGTATTAAAATGTAGTGGGGATCATAGTTAAATTAAAATAAAAAATGAAAGATGAGAGAGGGGGAATTAGATTAAACACAGATGAGTCTAAAAAGAGTCTGTATTATAATATCATCATAAAAAGAGAAGGAAGGGGGAACAGAAAAGTCACAGATAATGTCATGCACTCGAGTGCATGTATATTTGTAGGTATGCATACACGTCTTTATCGCACATGCATATCTTTACTTATATTTATATTTAAAATATTTAAAAATAGTCAAAAACAATCAAAAAATGTAGGGGTATGGTGGTTATTACACAAAAAAATATATGTGTATCGCGTACAAGTAAAGAAGAAGAGAAAAAGTGAAAAAGGGGTTTAAACGTTTTCTAAGAGTATATTATATTATATATTTGGCAGTGTATATTAAAGGATGGTATTAACATCTAGTTCTTCATTTAAGCCTAGGGGCGCGAGACAATTTAGGGTAAAAATCCAGAAAGTCTCACGCTCACATAGACGTGAAAATCACATCCTCCAGCTTTCTCCTCATACTGCACTTGATAAAGGAGCGCGCAGGTCTTCTATTTACCTAGCGCTGGCTCTGAAACGCGTTGTGTCCCTCTTTGGCCACCGTCCCAGTGACATCACGGACCAGCGGCGCGGCGGATCAGCTGACAATATAACATCTACATATGGACTTTGCAGTCGGCCCCTCCATGGTTAAAGAACGCCTGACGCTCCTCCATTGAACAGCTTTTCCAGCCTCCCACATGGTTTCCGGACTGCACTGAAGCCCTTGACACTAGCATCTCAGACTGCATCAGAGTGCCCCTAGATGTAAGTGTTGGAATACTTTTGTTGTTGTTGAATTAAATTAGATTACTCAGCGGCGCTTTCTTGTTTCTGTTTTTTCTTTGCTCCAGCAGGTATGCGGCACATCATGGGGTGAAAAAGGCAGTTATTAGTAAAATGCAGGGGCCGGCACCAAAGAGCACCTGTAGCTTTGTCCTACCTGACCAAATCTCAGACTATTTTTTATAAAAAATTCATTCTTCTTTAGATAAATTATTTTAAAATAAGCTGAGAACGGTATCATACCAATTGCTTCCATAAATCTGAACCCATCACTTGCTCTCATTGTGATGTGGGAGGTGTGAAGCTACCTCTCGGAGTGGTTGGAGGTATTTGCTAGCGATTGCAAAGTTGCTCTGAAGGTGAAATAGAGAACTTGAGGTGTTATTACACCCATGAGCAGGGCTGCTGATAGGGGGGGACCACCAGTCCTCCTGTAGGGGGCCCGGGCACACAGGGGGCCCAAACAGCAGGAGGAATTAGTGTGGTTTGGTGGAGGGGCAGTGGGATGCCCTGTGCAGCTCTCTGCAGCAGCTGAAAGCCAATTTTTCCCTCTCCTGCCGGCTTTCAGCTCCTGCAGGAAGAGACACAGGGCATCATTCCTGTAATTGCTCCCCTGACACTGATTCCCCTCCCTGTTCTGCCTGCTTCTGACCCCCCCCCCCCCCCCCCCCCCATGTACCCCCTTGTCACTGTGAATATGTTTTTTTATGGAAAAAAAACAAATAAAGGGCTAATTCACACAGGTTCCCTGTTATGTTTGTGTCCACTATTAATGATTTTGGTGTATCTTTTGATATATTGGGGGGGGGCCCTGCCATGTAGGCTGTACGGGGCCCCGTGATTTCTAACAGCAGCCCTGCCCATGAGTTTTCAAATCGAATGTGGTAGTATCACTCACATGCTTGCCGAAATGTTTCTTTTCATGTGCCCTCTTGTCTTGACAAGTAGAATTAACTTTTGTTATAGAAGAGGCACTGATGATTTCAGGTTGATGGACCACCTTGGGCCTGCTTTTGGTTTTCTACCTAATGAGCTGAATAATTAAAGTGGAGTTTCCATCCCCAATTTTTTTTTTAAATTATTGTGCGCATTAACCACTTAAGACCCGGACCTTTTAGGCAGCTTAACCACTTAAGACCCGGACCAAAATGCAGGTAAAGGACCTTGCCCCTTTTTGCGATTCGGCACTGCGTCATTTTAACTGACAATTGCGCGGTCGTGCGACGTGGCTCCCAAACAAAATTGGCGTCCTTTTTTCCCCACAAGTAGAGCTTTCTTTTGGTGGTATTTGATCACCTCTGCGGTTTTTATTTTTTGCAATATAAACAAAAATAGAGTGACAATTTTAAAAAAAATGCAATATTTTTTACTTTTTGCTATAATAAATATCCCACAAAAATATATAAAAAAACATTTTTTTTCCTCAGTTTAGGCCGATACGTATTCTACTACGTATTTTTGGTAAAAAAAATCGCAATAAGCGTTTATCGGTTGGTTTTCGCAAAATTTATAGCGTTTACAAAATAAGGGATAGTTTTATTGCATTGTTATGAATTTTTTTTTTTTTACTACTAATAGAGGCGATCAGCGATTTTTTTCGTGACTGCGACAATATGGCGGACACTTCGGACAATTTTGACACATTTTTGGGACAATTGTCATTTTCACAGCAAAAAATGCATTTAAATTGCATTGTTTACTGTGGAAATGACAGTTGCAGTTTGGGAGTTAACCACAGGTGGCGCTGTAGGGGATGTGTGACCTATGTGTTGTGTTTACAACTGTAGGGGGGTGTGGCTGTAGTTGTGACGTCATCGATCGCGTCCCCCTATTACAGGGATGACGCGATCGATGCTACGGCCACAGAGAAGCACGGGGAAGCCGTGTGTACACACGGCTCTCCCCGTTCTTCCGCTCCAGGGACGGATCGCCGCACTGCAGCAGCGATCGGGTCCGCGAATCCCGCAGTCCCGGTCCTGGAGCTTCGGACCGGGTCGCGGGTGCGCGCCCGCGACCCACGGCTGGGTACTAAAATCAACGTATATATACATTGATGTGCCCAGCCGTGCCATTCTGCCAACGTAAATTTGCAGTAGGCGGTCCTTAAGTGGTTAAGGACCTGGCCAGTTTTTGCGATTCGGCACTCCTTCGATTTAACTGACAATTGCTGTCGTGCAACGTGGCTCCCAAACAAAATTGGCGTCCTTTTTTTCCCCACAAATAGAGATTTATTTTGGTGGTATTTGATCACCTCTGCGGTTTTTATTTTTTGCGCTATAAACAAAAATAGAGCGACAATTAAAAAAAAAAATATGCAATATTTTTTACATTTTGCTATAATAAATATCCCCAAAATATATACAACATTTTTTTTCCTCAGTTTAGGCCGATACGTATTCTTCTACATATTTTTGGTAAAAAAAAATCGCAATAAGCGTTTATCGATTGGTTTGCGCAAAATTTATACAAAATAGGGGATAGTTTTATTGCATTTTTATTCGTTTTTTTTTTTTTTTTAATACTAATGCTGGCGATCAGTGATTTTTTTGGAGAATTTTGACACATTTTTGGGACCATTGTCATTTTCACAGCAAAAAATGCAAAAAAAAATGCATTGTTTACTGTGAAAATTACAATTGCAGTTTGGGAGTTAACCACAAGGGGCGCTGAAGGGGTTAAGTGTGACCTCATTTCTGTTTCTAACTGTAGGGGGTGTGGCTGTAGGTGTGATGTCATTGATTGTGTTTCCCTATATCAGGGAACAGACGATCAATGACGCCGCCACAGTGAAGAACGGGGAAGCTGTGTTTACACACAGCTCTCCCCGTTCTTCAGCTCCGGGGACCAATCGCAGGACTCCAGCGGCGATCGGGTCAGCTGGTCCCGCGGCCATGTAGCTTCGGACCGGGTCGCGTGCACACGCCGGCGGCGCACGCGCGCGACCCCACGGCTGGGCTTAAAGGGCAACGTACAGGTACGTTGATGTGCCCAGCCGTGCCATTCTGCCAACGTATATCGGCGTGAAGGGGTCCTTAAGTGGTTAAACCTAAAACTCACCTGGAAATGCCTGTTGCTATGCAGTCCCAAAAAATCTGCCTTCGGAATCACCTAGGATTCTGACATCATCTCCCTTGGCTCCTCAGCACACTAATGCTCCTGGGAAATGTGTGTCATCATTTCCCAGGATGCAGTGCGCTACCCCATTATAACTCTCCATCCAAGACTTCCAGGAAGTAAGTGCTTGTGGGCTTCACAATGCCCTCAAGCAAAATGACAAACGTGTGGACATAGTTTTATAAACTATCATTTTTGAATAACTATGCGGAGCGGCGGCGGATTGTAAAATAGTAAGTGACCGGATTTATATTATAAAAAACGCAGGATGAAAGGACATACATTTAAAAAATGCTAATGCTAATGCTGCGTACACACGGTCGGAATTTCTGATGGAAAAAGTCAGATGTGAGCTTTTCAACGGATATTCCCGTGTATGCCCCGTCTAACATTTTCTGTCAGAATTTCCGACGGACTTAGATAGAGAGCAGGTTTTCTACGACAGAAAAAATTTCTATTGGAAAATCCGTTTGTCTATATGGGGAAAAAACATGCATGCTCCTCAACAATTCGACGCATGCTTGGAAGGATTGAACTTCTTTTTCTCGCCTCGTTGTAGTGTTGTACGACACCACGTTCTTAACGCTCGAAAGTTCAGAGAACTTTTGTGTGACCGTGTGTATGCAAGCCAAGCTTGAGCGGAATTCCGTTGGAAAAACCATCCAACTTTTTTCCAACGGAAATTCTGCTCGTGTGTACAGGGCATAAGACTAATGCCTCGCATACACGATCAGAATTTCCGATGGAAAAAAACAGACAGATTTTTTCATCGGATATTCCAACCGTGTGTGTGCCCCATCTGACATTTTCCATCGAAAATTCCATCGGAGTTAGAAGGAGAACATGTTCTCTTTTTTCTCGGAAATTCCATTTGCCTCGAAGTCGAAGAGTTTTTAACTCGAAACATGTAGGGTACATAGCCTGCAACCGCATATCTATCCACCACGCTTTATTCTATGTGATCACTTGTACTCGCTCCTTCACCTGGCTTGTACCTTGAACGTTTTTTTTTTTTTTTTTAATTATTTTTTATACACTCACTTTTTAGTACATGATTTTACAAGGAATCTATTTCCTATGTTCATGATTTATATATAGTACTGGTTGCTGTTATATCACCTTAATTTGCACCTATTTTCACCCATTACCTTTTTTGATTATCACATTCCTTTTAGGTTATGGGATATTTTTCCACTTAAAAGTGGTTTATAATATCTCTCCTCAAGCGCCGCATTTGTTGTATTTGTTGTTTTTGTTACGATATTGTTCTGTCGTTTATGCAGGCTGCTCCTCCACCGAGTTATACTTAGTAGCGCAATTTTTTCTTTCACTTATAAATTACTTATCTTGCTTTGGGTGCCGACAACCCACGCTACGAAAATAATCTTACTGTTAGGGGTCCCCACAACTTGGGAAATTTTATCAAGGGGTCACGGCACTACAAGGGTTGAGCACCACTGATATAGAGAGATTCGACATTATAGGGAAAAGATTCGACATTATAGGGAAAAGATTTGACACTATAGAAATAATGGATTCGACATTACAGAGATTAGATTTCGATTTATGAGAAAATAGATTCGACATTATTACTAGTCATACAACATTAGAATTCTTGTAGGCGGAATATTCGAACGGAAATGTACGATTCGACGTAAAGATTCGACGTTCCGTCTAATATTCTTTTGACCATTCGACAGTATTATTGGATTTTCGGACGAAAGCTATTCCCCAACGAAAAACGAAATAAATCAAAACGATTTTCGGGAGTAACTAAATAAATTTATTTTCCAAACAAAAATGAAAAAACTAAACAAAATATTCCAGTCAATGTCAATTTTAAAGGAATCATGTATACATGTATAATTTTTTGTATTTGGTAAAAAGATTAACCACTTCACTACTGGCCCATAGTCATTTGACGTCCACAGAGGGGATCTCCCATCCTGGGTGGACGTCATATGACGTCCTGTACTTTGTGCAGTGATATCTGAATGATGGGGGCAGCTAGAGGCATCATTCAGATATCATTCTTTAGTGCCGGCGATTCTGTGCACAATAAGAATGATCATAATGGTGTTTCTGCCGCTTAATCGTTCTTATAGGCGGCGGGAGGGGACATCCCCCCCTCCCGCTGCCATCCGGTGCTTCTCCGGGCTCTCCCGTGCCATCGGGGGCCCAGAGTAAGAATCGTCCGGCGCTGCATAGGAAGCATAGAGATGACTGGTGACCAGATGGTCACCAATCATCTCTATGACCGTCGGAGGCCCGGGCGCAATGTGATGACGTCACGGTTGGGTACCCGGAAGTGGAAGTAAACAAAGCCGCGATTGCGGCTAGTAATCATGAGATCGGTGAAATCTTTTTCACAATCTAATGCTTTTTAGCCTGGAGGAGAGATGTGGGGTCTTATTGACCCTGCATCTCTGCATAAAGAGGACCTGTCACACACCTTTCCTATTACACGGGATGTTTACATTCCTTGTAATAGGAATAAAAGTAAAAAAAAGTGTAAAAAAAAAAAAAGTAAAAAAATAATAATAATAATAATAAATCTTGCAGAAGCACACGCAAGTCCCGCCCACTTATGTAAACGCCGTTTGAACCACATATGTGAGGTATCGCCGCGTGCGTTAGAGTGCCAGAATACTAAAATCAATGATAATACTCAAAAAATGAGTTAAAAACAAGCCTTGAAAGACAGTTCAACAGCGCCAGCAGAACATAGAACGATAGCCCATAGGTCCAGTGAATGTTTCCATAAAACACACACATATATATATATATATATATATATGTACATATAGAAACAACACATACATACATATATAAACATATGATGTTCCAAACATAGACCATATAAAGTGCCCGTGCATATGCTGACCTCCAGATAAACTACATGTATATAAAGACAAATGTATAGGTTAATGGACAACCCTGCCCACCTAGCTATCCCAGCCTTGGCACCGTAGCTGGTGTATACTAGCTTACAGCCCGCTATACATTCTGCCCTAAGTGGCGGCAGAAAAGCTGAAATTTTGTGAGGGAGCTACGACCACCTAATATCTACATACAGTACAGTGGGTAATTATATTGTTACTTCCTCCCTCTATAGCTTCTTAGCAGAACCTCCCCAACCATACAATACGGTCACCTACAGGATATTCAAATTTATTTTGTTCTATTTTGTTTTTTACTTTTTACTTATGTGATGGTATGTAGTTCTATCTCTTCGTTTAACCCTTTCGGAACCTGTACATACAAGGACTGTATATAAAAGGGTTAATTCACAAATGGGGGGAGCTTTTGCCAAGAGTCCTCCCTGTGGGCAGGGTGACCTGTGACCTTCCAGCACATGCTCTTTCTACCTTTTGTGTGTGTGTATATAATCTGACAAGCTGTACAGTGAGGGAGCAGTGCAGACCACCGGGGCTCTGAGGAAAGGGGTACGCCCCCGAAAACGCGTAAGCCTAGCTTCAATATCGGTCAGATACTTTTGGACTGAAGCAACCGTCCTGTTCTGCTGGCGCTGTTGAACTGTCTTTCAAGGCTTGTTTTTAACTCATTTTGTGAGTATTATCATTGATTTTAGTATTTTAATAAAAATTGTGTTACAGTATCACACTAGGTCGGTGCGCCCTCCATTCTCTTTTCTTTTTTAGTTTCTTTTGAATTCCCACGATTCTGAGGAGGGCTGCAAGACTCTGGAAGATACTTTATAATTGAACTGCATGACCCCATAAGTAAGAAATACCGGAGCGCAGGAGAATCATCATTGTTTTGCCATTTAGAGTGCCAGAAACAATTCTAGCACTAGATCTCCTCTGTAACTCTAAACTGGTAACCTGTAAACAATTTCAAAGCGTCGCCTATGGAGATTTTTAAGTACAGAAGTTTGGCGCCATTCCACGAGTGTGCACAATATTAAAGTGTGACATGTTAGGTATCTATTTACTCGGCGTAAACATAATCTTTCATATTTTACAAAAAAATTGGGCTAACTTTACTGTTTTGTTATTTTTTATTTCATGAAACCATTTTTTTCCCCCCAAAAAAAGGCGTTTGAAATTTTTTGGCGCGAATACCGTGTAAGATAATACGTTGCAATAACCGTTGTTTTATTCCCTAGGGTGTCTGCTAAAAAAACATATATAACGTTTGGGGGTTCTGAGTAATTTTCGAGCAAAAGAATGATGATTTGTACATGTAGGAGAGAAGTGCCAGGATAGGCCCGGTATGGAGGTGGGTATAAAAGCCTGGTATTGAAAGGGTTAATAAAAATAAATTGAAAACAAAACAATGTGCTGAGTGATTTCTGAATTGGAAAGCATCAGAAGAACCTATCTATTGCTATCTGGAGCAGCAAAAAAAGAAAAGTCCACGGACTTCATGGATCTCTGTAATTTTTGCGAACACTGCCTATAACAGATCTGACTGTAAGGTGCCCCTGCAACAAAAACAAACTTGTTTCGCTGCCCAACCATCTACTCAGGATGTCTCGTCCTCAGTCCTCTATGGAGGTGGAAGGGTTACAGAAAACATGTGTCAGAAATCCAGAACGCACACTGCCTCCAAAAACTGATGATGAAGATTTTCTGACCTGTTAATAGAAGTAGTCAAGCAAAAATGAGCACAGCTGCCTGGTGTTGGCGGGAGGAACGGGGGGCGGGGGGTGGTGGGGCTACAGCGCTGCCAAGTCTCAGCCTGGCTACCAGAGTGCAGGGGGCAGATGTGCTGCACATTACTGGAGCATGGGGGGGGGGACGGGGGGGACTTCTGCCTGGTGGTCACAGACCGTTTCCTGCGGGAGGCTGCAGAGGACACAGCAGAACTGCTGGACCAGATAGGAGCTCGGGGATATCCAGGAGCGGCGGGGAAGAGACACAATGCCACCAATTTGCTAAGAGTTCAACCATAGCTCAATTCACTAGACATAAACCCAACCACTAGAACAGGGATATGCATTTAGCGGACCTCCAGCTGTTGCAGAACTACAAGTCCCATGAAGCATAGCAAGACTCTGACAGCCACAAGCATGACTCCCAGAGGCAGAGGCATGATGGAGGTCTGCTAATTGCATATCCCTGCACTAGAATATTATATACTCTTTAATATATATATATATATACTGTATGTTTAACCACTTAAGGAAAGCCGCAGGCCGATGTACGTCAGCAGAATAGCACGGCTGGGCACAAGGGCGTACAGGTGCGTCCCCTTTAAGATCCCAGCCGTGGGTCGCGCGCCTGGTCCTGAGCTCCGTGACCACGCCCGCGGGACCCGCGGATCTGATCGCCGCCGGTGTCCCACGATCGGGTCACAGAGAGGAAGAACGGGGAGAGGTAAGTGTAAACCAGGGGTCTCCAAACTGTGGCCTGAGGGCCGGATGTGGCCCTTTGCTAGCCTTCATCCGGCCCTTGGGGCAGTATTGTTCCCAATGATATGAGGCACTATTCCTCCCAATGGTCCCAACAATGGGGCACTATTTCTTAGACTAATAGCAATGATGGAGTACTATTACTCCTCCTACTGCCCACCAACACTGGGGCCATGTTTATTCTCACTGATGCTCCGCCCTGGGGCATTTTCTACCCCAACTGGTCAGAATCCGGCCCCCCTCATGTCTGAAAGACCGTAAACTGGCCCTTTGCTTTAAAAGTATGGAGACCCCTGGTGTAAACAAACCTCTCCCCGTGCTTCCTATTGAGCCTGTCACTGATCGTTTGTTCCCTGTCATAGGGAACGACAATCAGTGATATCACACGTCAAGCCACGCCCCCTTTACAGTAAGAATCACTTCCTAGGGAACACTTAACCTTAAGATCCTTAAGATCTTAAAGGGGACGTACCTGTATGCCCTTGTGCCCAGCCGTGCCATTCTGCCGACGTACATCGGCCTGTGGCGGTCCTTAAGTGGTTAAACATATATATATATTAAAGAGTATATAATATTCTAGTGCAGGGATATGCAATTAGCGGACCTCCATCATGCCTCTGCCTCTGGGAGTCATGCTTGTGGCTGTCAGAGTCTTGCTATGCTTCATGGGACTTGTAGTTCTGCAACAGCTGGCGGTCCGCTAAATGCATATCTCTGTTTTAGTAGTAACCCCTGCAACGCCCCCTACAGGTTAACTTCTTCACTGCCAGTGTAATTTTTACAGTAACCAGTGCATTTTTATAGCACTGTTTGCTGTAAAAATGACAATGGTCCCAAAATAGTGTCAAAAGTGTCTGATGTGCCCACCATAATGTCGCAGTCACAATAAAAATCGCTGATCGCCGCAATTACTAGTAAAAAAAAAATGTTAATAAAAATGCCATAAAACGATCCCCTATTTTGTAGACGCTATTAATTTTGCGTAAACCAATCAATAAACGCTTATTGCTATTTATTTTTTTACCAAAAATATGTAGAAGAATACGTATCGGCCTAAACTGAGGGAAAAAAATGTTGTATATATTTTGGGGATATTTTTCTATAGCAAAATATAAAATATATTGTTTTTTTTTTCAAAATTGTCGCTCTATTTTTGTTTATAGCGCAAAAAAATAAAAACCGCAGAGGTGATCAAATACCACCAAAAGTAAGCTCTATTTGTGGGGAAAAAAAGGACATCAATTATGTTTGGGAGCCACGTCGCACGACCGCGCAATTGTCAGTTAAAGCGACGCAGTGCCGAATTGCAAAAACTGGCCTGGTCCTTTAGCAGCAAAATGGTCCGGGGCTTAAGCGGTTAATATGTACAGTCTGGAGGAAAGAAGGGAAAGGGGAGACATGATTGAAACATTCAAATACATCAATGGGGTGAAAACGGTTTAGGGGTAGGGTGACCACATTTCCAAACTACCATTCAGGGAAACCCCCCCTTCCCAAAAATCGGCTTGTGCTGTAACGAATCACAGCACAGTGATTGGACACAAGAGGCGGGTGTAACGGTCAGGGGTTAACGCTGTTTACAATATTCCATTCCACCAACCTACGACAGCTTATCAAATCTCCACAATCCAGCAGACGAACACGGCCCATATGGATTCCCCAGAAACGAGACACAGCTCTGTTCTCTGGTTCAAAACGGATAGATCTTTAATGGTAAACTCGGGCTTCTTATATACAGTCAGTAATAAAATAACAATGGCTTAACTCCCCCCACAACATGACACAATGAGCCCAATACACATCTTTAGTCAGAATTTCTGGCACCGATATAATCCACATGAGCTAATTAGCTACAGCTGACAAGTCAGACATAAAGAATCCAGCTTTTTTCACCTGCTATACAATACACATTTATCATCAATAGAGAGTCACACTAAACAGTGTTAATTAGCATCACACAATGAAAAGGTCTTTAGAAGCCAGACTAAGGCTAGTTTACATGACAGTAGCAGACTTAATTACCCCCAGTCTGTGTTCCACATTGAATGAGTCACTCTCCTATTGACCTGTTGAGTTCAGAATCAACAACCTGTAATATTTCAAGATAGCCTGCAATACATTGTGAATTATCATTACTGTCCCATCTCATGTAATTCAAGATATAATTTCTCAGTCATCCTATGCCCCTAGTGGACATAGGATCACCCTAGACACAATAGCCATTGGTGAAGCTAAAACAGGAGTACCGCACACCCTTCAAGAGCCTCTGGGTCCGACGGGCCATACCGTTACATCGGGATTTATGATTTCTCCAATCACAAGCAGGGGGCGGGGATTGTGCTCCTTTAGGATTGTGCTCCTTTGGCTTCAAACATGCATCCTGCGCGCGATTGGTTGCTATTTTTCAGTAGCAAGTTGGCAAAGCTGTTGCAAATTTGTCGTACATCGGCACAATCGAACAAAAATAAAAATTACACACCAAGCGATACAAAACATTTATTACAGGAAATGCTAAATTATGTTAAAACTGTTGCATTTCTATGACAAACCGCAGCACATTAGGGAAGTCATGCATTATCTGCAGCTTTATTGAGAATTGCCCCCCCCCCCCCATTATTTGTCCCTTTAAGAGTGTCCTGTAAATGTAAGGGTCGCAGGACGTTTGGTAAAAGACGGAGGGACATAAAAGTGAAATACGTCTCCCAGACGCTCATTTGCTGAGTTTGTGCTCTTGTCTTTACGCATCCCCAGGCAGCGCTGTCTTTATGTAAACTGGAACAGATTGTGTTTGAAAATTGGGAAAAACCGACAAGCTTGCCTGGAGGAAGCAACCGCTCAACCGCCACTGATCGGGGCACGGTACGGGAGATCGTGATGGAGGCCCGGGAACAATTACAGCACTCCCTGTAAATAAATGTATGCGAAGGATACAGGCAACGCGTGCATGTTAACCACTTGCTGACCGCCCTATAGCAGTTTTACTGCTACAGGGCAGCAGCTGTGTACCGGATCATGTAGATATACGTAATTTGTCATTTTTGCCTGCAGGGGGTGCACGTGCGCCACTGGTTCACTGCTTTTTCTGTGACTATTTGCAGCAAAAGCCAATCTGCGGGTGCCAGGCACTTAATGTCCCCCGGCACCCGCCGATTGTTGGTAAAGAACACAGAATGATCATCTACCTATAGTTGTAACTGTCTTTATATCCCACCAGATGGCGCCATTTTCCACTGTTCATAAAGTAGGATGGTGTGTTAGGCTCCACCAATCATATCCGACCTGGGGAAATAAAAACGTAATCTGCCCAGTGACCGGGACGCTACCTGATGACGCCATAACAACGAAACGTACTTTCTGACCGTCCTATAGCAGTTTTACTGCTACAGGGCAGCAGCTGTGTACCGGATCATGTAGATATACGTAATTTGTCATTTTTGCCTGCAGGGGGTACACGTGCGCCGCTGTTGCACTGCTTTTTCTGTGACTATTTGCAGCAAAAGCCAATCTACGGGTGCCAGGCACTCAATGTCCTCCGGCACCCGCCGATTGTTGGTAAAGAGCACAGAACGATGATCTAGTTGTAGCTGTCTTTATATCCCACCAGATGGCGCCCTTTTCCACTGTTCATAAAGTGGGAATGTTTATTAGGCTCCACCAATCATATCCAACCTCGGAAAAAAAAAACATAATCTGCCCAGTGACCCGGACGCTACCTGATGACGTCATAACGACAAAACGTACTTGCTGACTGCCCTATAGCAGTTTTACTGCTACAGGGTGGCAACTGTTTACCGGATCACTAATATATACGTAAATTAATATTTCCGTCTGCAGGGGGCACACGTGTGCCTCTGGTGCGCTGGTTTTTCTGTGAGGCGGGGTACACACGACCGAGGTTCTCGCTGGAAACCAGCGAGAACCTCGCTGGAAGCTGCATTCCAGCGAGGACCTTGGCCGTGTGTACGCTCTCGGCGAGCATCCCGCCGGGAAGCCCGTCGAGCAGAAATAGAGAGCACGCTCTCTATTTGCTCGACGGCCCGCCTGGATGAATGGCTGGTTGCCATTCCCGACGGGCGGGTCGCCGATTTCGACGGCCGGCAGAGAACCTCGACGGGCGGAACGATGTGTTCTGCCCGTCGAGGTTCTCTGCCGTGTGTACACGGCCTGACTATTTGCAGCAAACGCCAATCTGCGGGTGCCAGGCACTCAATGTCCTCCAGCGCCTGTCGATTGTTGGTAAAGAACACAGAACGATAATCTACCTATAGTTGGAGCTGTCTTTATATCCCACCAGATGGGACCATTTTCCACTGTTCATACAGTGGGAAGGTGTATTAGGCTACTCCAATCATATCCGACCTGGGGAAATAAAAACGTAATCTGCCCAGTGACCGGGACGCTACCCGATGACGTCATTACAACGAAACGTACTTGCTGACCGCTCTATAGCAGTTTTACTGCTACAGGGCGACAGCTGTTTACCAGATCATGTATATATACGTAATTCGTCTGTATAAGGCGCTCCACGCGCCTGTTCTTTTCTGTAATGCACTCCACGCTGGAACGCATAACGGCGATCGCGCAATGACGTCATCGCGCGGTGCCCTGTACGGTCCACCGTGGAATGCGGAAGTGCGCCGCAGCAAACGGTGCTTCTTTTCAAATCAGTGCTAAACCCTTTCTTTTACCAGAGCGGTGTGCCTCCTGCACACCCTTCTATTATTGTCAGCCGTAGCTCGGCCACGCTACTGATAATGGTGCTATCACTCCCCAGCCTGCAACACCAACATACTATGTGGGATATACTCTTCTGATAAGGATTGTTTGCTAAGGAAGATCTTAACCACTTAAGGACCCTGCACTGTATATATACGTCCTGTTTTTAAAGAAGGACATCTCGGTAACGGCAGCAGCTGCTGCCACAAACGAGGTATCCATCTTTAGTGTGCAGGGTCCTGTACACGATAACGGTGGTTTCCACGGCGTATTCCCCGCGAGATCGCCGTTATCGGTGGCGGGAGCGGCCCCCCCCTGCCGCCGCTCTCCTGCGCCCTCCGCCGCTTACCGTTGCCGTCGGTAGTGGTGGAGGCAATCAGGTCTGTTCGGCAGCTGTGTGGGGATGCGAGTGATGGAAAAATGTCCCTTACCCGTCCCCTCTGCTCCCCCTCCCCCTTCTTGCATTTTAGTCTAAATATGAGATCTGAGGTCTTTTTGACCCCAGGTCTCATATTTAAGAGGACCTGTCATGCTTTTTTCTATTACAAGGGATGTTTACATTCCTTGTAGTAGGAATAAAAGTGATCACATTTTTTTTTTTTCAGTGTAAAAAGTAATAAAAAAAAAAAGAAGAAAACAAAAAAAATGTTTTAAAGCGCCCCGTCCCGACGAGCTCGCGCGCAGAAGCGAACGCATACGCGAGTAGCGCCTGCATATGAAAACGGTGTATAAACCACACAAGTGAGGTATCGCCGCGATCGTTAGAGCGAGAGAAATAATTCTAGCCCTAGACCTCCTCTGTAACTCAAAAGATGCAACCTATAGAATTTTTTAAACGTCGCCTATCGAGATTTTTAGGGGTAAAAGTTTGACGCCATGCCACGAGCGGGCGCAATTTTTAGGCGTGACATGCTGGGTATTATTTTACTCGCCGTTACATTATCTTTTACAATATATTAAAAAATTGGGCCAAATTTATTGTTGTCTTATTTTTTTATTCAAAAAAGTGATTTTTTTCCAAAAAAAGTGCACTTGTAAGACCGCTGCGCAAATACAGTGTGACAAAAAGTATTGCAATGACCACTATTTTATTCTTAGTGTTAGAAAAAAATATATATATAATGTTTGGGGGTTTTAAGTTTTAAGTTTTAAGTAATTTTCTAGCAGAAAAAACTGTTTTAGTCTTGCAAACACCAATTCTTAAAAACACCCAAGGTCCTTAAGTGGTTAAAGGGATATCTACCCTCAAATTACCAGAGCTAAATTCGCCTCTCATATGTAACTATTAGTTGTCACTATAACTTAATTTTACTACGTGTAGTCTCAAAGTACCTGAGCTATATTGCCCCTCATATGCAACTATTAGTTGTCATTACAACTCTTACTTACTACGTATATTCTCAAAGTACCTGAGCTATACTGTCTCTCATACGCAACTATTAGTTGTCACTAAAACTCATATTTACTACGCGCTTGACATAAGTATAAATTGCTTAAAGGGCCTGTCCTAATTTGTTGAACATGTTCTCGCTAACTTTTCTATGCTAAGCGTTGATGGCATTTCATAACAACTCCCTTAGCGGCCTAGGACATCCCTATATGTTTAAGTGATATGATGTAGAGAACCCCCAAACTCCTGATTGTGTGGAGTGATGCCTGGGGTCCCGTACTAATAATCACTTGCATATAGATGTGTGTTGGATTCTTTAAAGTATACATAATAATTTTAAACGCTAAGCTCTGGTCGCATGTTGTGGTACATCCATCCTTAGTGGCTCGACGCCTTTCTTTCTGTGAGAGAGAGATGATGTAGAGATCCCCAAAAAGCTCAATACTGAGATCTCACATAAAGAAGCGCATTGAAATCCTTGCTGACCGCAGTTGTGGTTCACTCTGTTCACCAGTGCTGTTACACCGTCATTTTCACCTGCAGGGGGCCCACGTGCGCCGCTGGTGCAGTGCTTTTTCTTTGACTATTTGCAGTAAAAAACGATCTGCAGGTGCCAGGCACTCAATGTCCTCCCGCACCCACAGATTGTTGGTAAAGAACACAGAACGATGATCTACCTACGTAAACAAGGCAGATCGCCGTTTTGACAGTGGAGACGGGAACAGAAGGTACTAGAATACATTTCTTCCTGTAGTAAAAACAGCACACCAAACACTGGCCAGGCACAAATGTAACCCTTTGATCGCCCCTAGATGCTTAACCCCTTCCCAGCCAGTGTCATTAGTACAGTGACTGTGCATATTTTTTAGCACTGATCACTGTATTAGTGTCACTGGTCCCCCAAAAAAGTGTCAGTTATTGTCCGCAATATTGAAGTCCCGCTATAAGCTGCTGATCGCCGCTATTACTAGTATAAAAAAAAATAAAAAACTACAAATTATATAAATATATACCACTATGATGTTTGTGTAAACCAATTAATATACACTTATTGCCATTTTTCCCCCAAAAAATTGGGAGGGTGAAGTTCCACTTTAAACCAGAGGCAGGCAGGCCAGTAGTAATTTAAGAAGGAGGTCAGAATAGTCAGCCCTATATAATGTTTCCTTTACAATAGACCTACCCTAAAGGAAAAGTTGACATGAGTCGTGCTCATCTATCTGTGTACTTTATCTTTTTTCTATTCTACTTTTGTTACAACATAAGTTATAACGCGTGAGTGCTTTATTGCACATAGGTGTGAGCGGGGTCTTAAACCTGAGCTCTATAAATAAATGTGAATAAAACAACCGAGAAACATACATTCGGCACTAACCATGTGATTGATGCCAAGGTTTTGGTCATGTGATATCTATCATACGATTTAGGGAAGCTTCTCAGGCTCTACATCGTTCCTCGGGAGACATTCCACTCTGGTGATCATTATAAGGTGGCCCGTGGGCCACTATTTCATTTACTGACACCAATGAAGGCCACAATTCCTCCCAATGACATCGCTGATGGGTCACAATTTCGACCAAATTGCATCAACAATGGGGCACAGTTACTGCCAATTTTTACGAAATCCAGACACCCTGACTGTGTATTTCCAGGGTATCTTCTTCCCAGCAGCAACATAAGGAAAGGGGTTGCACTGTGATGTAAGGGAGAGTAGGGGACTCAACTTCTGATGGTGGGGTGGCTCTTGACATCTTAAGCCGTGTACACACGATCGAACATGTCTGCTGAAACTGGTCTGCAGACCAGTTTCAGCGGACATGTTCGATCGTGTGTGCGGCCTATCGGACCGTTTTCCAGCGGACCAAAGTTTTAAAACTTGCTTTAAAACCTGTCCGATGGAAACCTGTTCGTCGGACAGGTTCGATGGTTAGTACACAAAAGCATCGGACCAAAAACACATGCATGCTCAGAATCAAGTCGATGCATGCTTGGAAGCATTTAACTTTGTTTTTTCATCACGTCGTTGTGTTCTACGTCACCGCGTTCTGGTCTGATCGGATTTTGGTCCGATGGTGTGTACGCACATCAGACCCTCAGTTAGTTTTCATCAGTTTGGACTGATCGTGTGTACAAGGCCCTATGTAAGGGGAGGGGATGCACTGGACATCTAATCTTACAGATACAACGGGCCCTTTTGAGGCCAATCATAATGCTGATGCGGCCCACGATGAAATTGAGTTTGACACCCCTGCCTTAATGCATAGCATGCATTAAGGTGAAAAAACCTTGAGGGTTTAAAACCCCTTTATTAACCACTTGGATGACTCAGATGTCTCATTGCAGGTCAGACTTGCCGACTCCAAGCTCAGAAGGTACAATACACATTATCATAAGTATAAACACAGAACACCTTCAGACAATAGTTGAGTTAATTAGCACAAATAACAATGGGTAAAACACCCTTAGGAGGCACATTAGATCTACTTGCAATAACACATTATAGCAGACAACCCCAGACAGGTGGCTTGCTGATGACATCAGCATCTCCTATAAGTCCCACAGTGTGAAGCAGACCTTGATGGAATTGTGGCATATAGGACCTTAACATGGATTCCAGAGTCTGTGAGCCCTGGAGAGACATGGACTTAAATCCACGTAACATCACTCCAAGGGTTCCCCAGGCATACACCTCACAAGGAGTAGTGTTCCCTTAAAAGCCAGGTCGGTTGGAGGAGAACCACCTAGCATTTAGAAAAAAGGTCAAGACTTTTCTCTTTTGATATCAAAGGAGACAGGAACAACAAGCGCCCAGAGGCGATTCAGTTCGCATGTGTCGCGCTATACAAGTTTTCATTCATTCATTCATTCATTCATAGTCAGTAGGCAAGAGGCTAGCATTCATTCCCCTCCAAAAGCCCCTGGTGAGTCTGTCACACCAGTGACACCAACAATGGGACCCAATGACAACACTGATGGGGAAAAATTCATCCCAGTGACACCAATAAATGGGGCACAATTCCTCCCAAATTGGGAGGAATTGTGCCCCATTTATTGGTGTCACTGGGATAAATTTTTCCCCATCAGTGGAGTCCCAATGACACCAATGGTGGGGGATTGTTGGGAGGTTTTGTACTCCTGATGGCCATGGTCCACAGCCCCCCCCCTTAAATCTGAAGGACAGTAAACTAGCCCTTTGTTTAGAAAGTTTGGGGACCCCTGCCATATAGCATTAGAAATGTGTTCAATGAAACATACATATTATCAAGAGATAAGCTGGAGTAAAGATGTACACATGTAGGAACATAACGTGGCAATATAGAAAAATTCTAGAGCAGGCACCTTTTGTTATGTATTATGCAAAAAGAAACCATCTGCATCGAAATCCCTCAATGAAATATGAGTTAGAAAGGTTCCCCCAATTAAGGGTGGAGTGTGGTTTTAGGGATTCTTACTGATGCACAATGGATAACTATACAGTATAAATATATGAGTCTGATCAAACCCAAAACAACAGAGGCGTGAAAACAATCAATGTTGGTAAAAAAATAACAAAAATGTATTAATACATATTAAACAGAAAAATATATATGTTAAAAACCACTCAAGTTTAGAATTTAGAGAAAGGTGTTTGATAGAGCAAATTATTGCCAAACAGCTTCTTCATTCCTGTCGTGTAACTGGTTCGACTAGTTTCGCCCTATCGGGCTTCGTCAGGAACCCACAATGGAATGTATTCTATATAGATGAAAGATATACAATGAAAAAGCATATCAGAAAGAGTATTGATAAAGATCTTAACATTGAAATAATAAACATTGGTCCGAAATTACGATCATAAGAGGTAACATCCTTGATGAAAAAATGCAAGAAAGTAATCATATAAGGACACATAATATTGTGAGTCAGGGAACAAAGAGCATACCTTGATTTACAAGAGGGGAGGACCATGGAGGGAGATGCCCACTAGGGCGTGTTCTCAAAAAATGGTGAGAAGACCCCTGGTGGGTGAGATGGATAGTGACCAGGTGGTAGGTCACTGTGCAGGTGTGTTCCTATGTGTGTACCTGATTAAAGGAAACTAGGTTAAAAGGATGTAGGGTGGCATGTGTCGATTCAAACACGACAATGTTAGCGTGATGAAAAAACGAATTTGCTTACTGATGCACAGTAGTAGACAAATGTAACTATTCCAAATGGTTGTTTATTCCGAGACAGCAAGTACAATGATTCCAACCGTTAGGTAATAATACGGCAATTTAGTGGCAATAGATGCCTAAAGTTAAACCCAATACTCCTAGAAGGAAAATTATACATGTCTGTGGTGGAGAGGAGCATGGTTAAGATAAGGTTAGAGTAGAAAAAAAGGGGGGGGAGGGGAAGCGGGGGGGGGGGGGGGGGCGGGTAAGAAGAAAAGGGAATGGAAGGGAAGGGAAAATGGAATATAATGGGTAAGGGAGCTATCAGAAGGCATCCAAGGGAAATGGTTAAAAGGGAACAAACCCTTGCTCTTTCTCTCTAGACACCCAAGAATACCAATAAGTGAGCGTTGGGGCGTGGGGTTGGGATGGGGTTGGGGGCATTAACCTCCCAACCATTTTGTCATAAACCATGGCCATATTCAAAGAAGAGGTATAGGTTGGAGAGTACCATCATCCATATCCCAAATATTTGGATTTGAATTTGAAGTGGATCCAGCTGAACCAAGTGGCTGTAAGATGTATATTTCTCAATGGCCCAAACCTCTAGGGTTTATATTTAATCACAGACCCAAAACTCTATGGCCGCGTACACACGAGGGGATATGTCCGCTGAAAACGGTCCGATGGACCGTTTCAGCAGACATCTCCGCTCGTGTGTATGGGCTAGCGGACAGATTTCTCCACCCGACAGATTTCAAAGCATGCTTTGAAATCTATCCGGTGGGAATCTGTCCGCCCGACATGTCTGCTGGTTAGTACACTTACCAGCAGACATGTCGGCTCCCACCACCGCCGCGCCGCTGCCGAATGGATTCGGCGCATGCGCGGAAGTGTTTTACTTCCTGGTGCGGTGACGTGGCGGTGACGTGGCGGTGACGCGGCGGCGTCAACGTCACCGCCGCGTCACCACTACGTCACCGCGCCGTCCGGCGGCGGGGAATTTGATCCGATGGTGTGTACACGCCATCGGATCAAACTCCCGATCGGACATATCCGATGGAAATGGTCCGCGGACCGTTTTCATCGGATATATCCGATCGTCTGTACGCCGCCTTTCATCTAGATTTTTCACAAGTCGAAAGCTTTATGGTATATACTTTTCACAGGGCCACAATTCTATGGTCTATGTTTTGTCACAAAGCCAACATTTTATGGTCTAGATTTCTCTCATGTTGAACTTTGGTGTGTACTTTTCTTGACCAAAAGTCTATAATGTGTATTTTCCATTGACCCAAAGCTCTTGAATCTATATTTAGTCACAGGCCCAAAACTCTATCATTTTATGGTCAATATTTTTCAAAGGTTGAAAACTGTTTGGTGTATTTATTTCAATTGCCCCCAAACAAGTCTACAATGTATATATTTCATGGGCCCCAAAACTCTATGGTCTAAATTTTGTCAAAGGCCCAAAACTACGTATATAGGGCCATATTTAGAAAGCAATTTATGCAGCATATCAAGAGATACGCTGCGTAAATACTAAGAATAGCCGGCGTATCTTTTTTTGCTATTCTGAAAAGAAGATACGCCGGCTTTCTTCTAAGATATGAGCGGCGTAAGTCTGTTACACCGTCGTATCTTAGTTGCATTACTACGCTGGGCGCTAGGTGGCGCTTACGGCGGTATTCGCGTAATATATGCAAATTAGCTATTTACGGCGATTCCGAACGTACTTGCGGCGGCGCATCGTAGTTTATGTCGTTTGCGTAAGCGGTCGAGCGGCGTAAGGTTACCCCTGCTATAGGAGGCGTAGCCAATGTTAAGTATGGACGTCGGGACAGCGTCAAATTGTACGTCGGTTACAGTAGGTGACTGGGATATCGTGTCAATCTCGCTCCCTTTCTCGGCGAGATTGAGCACTTGCGAGCCCCATCGCGGGAGCCAGCGCCGAGCTGTCTTGCCGCGATGGAGACAAAGCCGTCATAGAAGCGACGGGGATCCGACGCGGATTCCCGCCAATTCTACACGTGGGCGAAGTTTGTTATGAATCCTGAGAAGGAAGTCCCCGCCGGATTTGAAATAAAAATCCGGCATGGGTTCCCCCCTCAGGAGCATAACGGGCCCTTAGGTCTGGTATGGGTTGTAAGGAGACCCCCCCTACGCCGAAAAAACGGCATGGGGGGTCCCTCCACAATCCATACCAGACCCGTATCCAAAGCACGCCGGCCGGCCGGTCAGGAAGTGAGTGGGGGCGAGCGAGCGCCCCCCCCCCCTTGAGCCGTACCGGGCAGCATGCCCTCAACATGGGGGGGTCAGGTGCTCTGGGGCAGGGGGCGCACTGCGTCGTTTGCGTAAATCGGTCGGGAATGGGGCTCGACGTTAGTAACGTTCACGTCGTTTTTATTGAGAAAAAGCGACGTGATCTCACGCATGCGCACTGGGAACGTCCACGGATGGCGCATGCGCCGTCCAAAAAAAACATGAATTACGTGGGGTCATGATTTATTTACATGAATCACGCCCCCACTTCAGACATTTGAATTGCGCGGCCTTACGCCGCCACACATACGATACGCCGCTGTAAATAATGGCGCAAGTTCTTTCTGAATAAAGAACTTGCGCAAATATTTACAGCGGCGTAACGTATCGGGGATATGTTACGCCAGCAGAAAGATCCACGGATCTTTCTGAATCTGGCCCATAGTCTAGATTTTTCACAGGTTAAAAACTCTTTGGTGTATACCTTTCTTGGGCCAAAAATATATGATCTAGATCTTTCACAATTGGAAAACTCTAGGGTTTATATTTTCAACAATCCCAAACCTCCATTGGTCCCTTTTTAGTCCCAGGTCAAAAACTTGTGGTATATACTTTTCACGGGGCTCAAAACTCTATGGTCTATAATATTTTCTCACAGACCAAAATGTCTATGGCCTAGATTTTTCACAAGTCAAAAACTCTATGGTGTACTCTTTTCCCTGGCCTCAAACAAGTCTATGATGTATACTTTTCACAGGCCCAAAACGTGATGACCTAAATTTTGTCAAATTGGCCCAAAAGTAAGTATATGGTTTCGATTTTCCACAGGTTGACAACTCTTTGTTGTATACTTTTCGTGGCCCAAAAATGTATTATCTGAATTTTTACAAGTCGAAAACTCTATGGTTTATAATCATCACAACCCCAAACCTCCATTGGTTCGTATTTGGTCCCAGACCAAAGACTATATCACTTTGATTTTTCACAAGTTGAAAACTCTATGGTGTATACCTTTCAGAAGCCCAAAACTCTATGGTCTACAGTTTCCAAAGGCCCAAAACACTACGGCCTATGGTCTTCTTCTAAGCACTGCATCCAAATACAAAATCAGACACTAATTAATAGATATCTGTGTTATTTGTGAAAGGAACTTTTTTGTTTTGCCCGGAGCGCCTCTTAAATTGTACAGTTTAATTTTATTTATTTTTAACGAGCAGAAATAGCTGCCGATTGTTTAGGCAGAGATAAGAAGACAGAAGGTGCAGAGGGCTGGTAGCAGGAGGTGTTATGAGGATAAATCCTGGATAATATGCGTCTCAGGGCTCTTGTTTTGTTCTTTCCTCTTGGTTGCTCCAGCATCTGCATTGCACTGCAAGTTTCCCCCGCTACAGACAGAAGATTAATGATCCCCCTCGACATCGCCGAAGCGCCGTTCTTTACCTCTGAGCTCACATTAAAACTGAAGTTTTTACTTAAACTTATATATCTGACATATCTGTTCAAATCGGTCTGTCAGACAGATTTGAACAGATATATTTGGTCGTGTCTACGCAGCCTAACTGTCATTATGGTAAGTTAAAGAAGGATGGGCCCTAGCAAGCCCTAGCTAAAGCTTGAACTGCAATTAAGGCCAGCCAAAGAAGGATGGGCCCCAGCAAGCCCTAGCGTAAGCTCTAAATGTAATTATGGTAAGTCAAAGAAAGATTGGCCCAAGCAAGCCCTAGTGAAAGCTCTAACTGTCATTATGGCAAGCCACAAAAGAATTGGCTCCAGCAAGCCCTAGTGGAAGCTCTAAATGTAATTATGGTAAGTCAAAGAAAGATGGGCCCAAGCAAGCCCTAGTGAAAGCTCTAACTGTCTGTCATTATGGCAAGCCAAAAAAGAATTGGCTCCAGCAAGCCCTAGTGGAAGCTCTAAATGTAATTATGGTAGGTCAAAGAAGGATTGACCTTAGCAAGCCCTAGCAAAAGCTCTAACTGCCATTATGACGAGACAAAGAAGGATGGGGCTCATCAAGCCCTAGTGGAAGTTCTAACTAATATTATGGGAAGCCAAAGACGGATGGGCCTCAGCAAGCCCTAGCGAAAGCTCTAACTGCCATTATGGCAAGTCATAGAAAGATGGGGCTCAGCAAGCCCTAGCAAAAATTCTAACTATAATTATGGCAACCCAAAGAAGGATGGTCCCCAGCAAGCTCTAGCAAAAGCTCTAACTGCCATTGTGGTAAGTCAAAGAGGTATTTGCTCCAGCAAGCCCTAGTGGAAGCTCTAACAGTCATTGTGGTAAGTCAAAGAAAGATGAGCCCCAGTAAGCCCTAGCG
Organism: Rana kukunoris; assembly: GCA_029574335.1. Classification (NCBI taxonomy): domain Eukaryota; kingdom Metazoa; phylum Chordata; class Amphibia; order Anura; family Ranidae; genus Rana; species Rana kukunoris. The sequence goes on along the minus strand of JAJQKJ010000788.1, from coordinate 27,574 downwards.
AAAGCTCTAACTGTCATTATGGTAAGTTAAAGAAGGATGGGCCCCAGCAAGCCCTAGTGGAAGCTCTAAGGCCCCATACACACGATCGGACATATCCGATGAAAACGGTCCGCGGACCATTTCCATCGGATATGTCCGATCGGGAGTTTGATCCGATGGCGTGTACACACCATCGGATCAAATTCCCCGCCGCCGGACGGCGCGGTGACGTGGCGGTGACGCGGCGGTGACGTTGACACCGCCGCGTCACCGCCACGTCACCGCACCAGGAAGTAAAACACTTCCGCGCATGCGCCAAATCCATTCGGCAGCGGCGCGGCGGCGGTGGGGGACGACATGTCTGCTGGTAAGTGTACTAACCAGCAGACATGTCGGGCGGACAGATCCCCACCGGATAGATTTCAAAGCTTGCTTTGAAATCTGTCAAGTGGAGAAATCTGTCCGCTAGCCCATACACACGAGCGGAGATGTCTGCTGAAACGGTCCATCGGACCGTTTTCAGCGGACATATCCCCTCGTGTGTACGAGGCCTTACAGCCAGTAAGGCAAGCCAAAAAAGGAGGGGCCCCAACAAGCCCTAGCAAAAGCTCTAACAGTCGTTAAGGAAAGCCAAAGAAGGATGGACCCCAGCAAGCCCCAGCGGGGTCTGAAGGTGTAGAAATCAGGACTGATCTGAGGTGTGAAAGGGGCAGAAATCAGGGCTGGTTTGAGGAGTGAAGGTGCAGGAATTAGGACTGATCTGATGTCTAAACGTGCAGGAATTTGGGTCGATCTGAGGTGTGAAGGGGCAGAAATTGGGGCTGATTTGAGGTGTGAAGGGGCAGAAATTGGGGCTGATCTGAGGTGTGAAGGGGCAGAAATTGGGGCTGATTTGAGGTGTGAAGGGGCAGAAATTGTGCTGATCTGAGGTGTGAAGGGGCAGAAATTGGGGCTGGTCTGAGGTCTGAGGGTGTAGAAATCAGGTCTGATTTGAGGTGTGAAGGTTTAGGGAATGGGGCTGATGTGAGATGTAAATGTGAAGGAATTGGGGCTCATCTGAGGCCTACAACATGCTACAACTGGCACCCCGGTTGTCTAATGCTTGTAAATTGGCACTTAAGTGTGGTAAAGGTTGCTGACCCATATTCTAGGACAACGTTAAGCCCCTGACTGTCAATAAACAGACGCACTATCCTTGCACAGCCTTTTAAAGTCTCTGTCATGGCAAACTTGCCTTGGGGCGTAAAAAGGAAGGGATAACAGCCAGTACCCTCGGGGGAGAGCAGAAAGCCTTTCATGTACATACAGGAAGATTTGCTGTTCTTAAGGGGGTGTCTGAATATAAAGGGTAGCTGTAACTTTAAAATCAAATGCAGTTGAAGAAAATCCCCCCTCCCCCCACCACCTCCACCTCTACCAAAGTGCATTGGATTCAACTTGTATGTTTTATTGGAGAGTTTAGCTGTCTGTGGATCATGCTGAATTAGCATCTGACTGTACTGTCCAGACAGATCGAGATCCATATCAATGTATAACACAACCTGCCAAGTCAAATTTGGCTACTTACATAAATAATATAAAATACATAAAAATAAATACATAAAAACACATTTAGGGATGTACTTTGGGGTTCAGAGCTTCATATGTTAACCTTCCAGAGCTGAAGTGGTTAACACATTGAGCACAATAAAATAAAGATTTCCCAGTAAACTACTTATAAAGATTTTTACCCCAACACTTGCAGTTTACAACTTTCAATGCTGCTGGCTATTTCTTTCTCTCAGTGTTGCTTCCCTGAACTTCCGGTCTTTACAGGAAACAGTGCAGTCTCCAGCCAATGTCTTTGGACAAAAGAAGGGGGAGGAGCAGGGGAGTGTCTTGCCTTCCTAGCAGTGGGGGTGCTTCCATAGAGGGCGCAGGAGCACCACCCACTTTCTCTCCTGCACCGCCACTGAAAAACAATATATAGGTTCATGCATTGCATGAATCTATGTATTGTCACCGCTGCCGCTGCCGCCCACTATTCAGATGGCCGGCCCCCTGGTGAGCGCCGGCTATCTGAATAACAGCAGCTGGTTGGCTGTGGAAGTGTCTATCAGAGTCAGGAGCTCTAATAGGCTTTCCTTTCCGATCGAGGGCAGGACTACATCGAGGGATCGTGGAGGAGGATGGCTGACTGAGAAAGGTAAGTGCCAGGCGGGGGTGGGGCAATCTGGTGGCATTTTAGGGGCAAACTGGCGGCAATTGATGGGCACAGTGGTGAAAATTTGGCATGGCACAGTGGCGACAATTAATGGGCACAGTGGCGACAATGGCATGGCACAGTGGCTGCATTTGGCATGGCACAGTGGCGACAATTTATGGGCACAGTGGCGAAAATGGCATGGCACAGTGGCGGCAATTGATGGCACAGTGGCTGCATTTGGCATGGCACAGTGGCGACAATTGATGGGCACAGTGGCGACAATGGCATGGCACAGTGGCAACAATTGATGGGCACAGTGGCAACAATGGCATGGCACAGTGGCTGCGTTTGGCATGGCACAGTGGCGACAATTGATGGGCACAGTGGCGACAATGGCATGGCACAGTGGCGACAATTGATGGGCACAGTGGCGACAATGGCATGGCACAGTGGATGCGTTTGGCATGGCAGAGTGGGGAAAACTGATGGGCACAGTGGCGACAATGGCATGGCACAGTGGCGACAATTGATGGGCACAGTGGCGACAATGGCATGACACAGTGGATGCGTTTGGCATGGCAGAGTGGGGAAAATTGATGGGCACAGTGGCGACAATGGCATGGCACAGTGGCTGCGTTTGGCATGGAACAGTGGTGGCAATTGATGGCACAGTGGCTGCATTTGGCATGGCACAGTGGCGACAATTGATGGGCACAGTGGTGACAATTGATGGAACAGTGGCGACAATTAATGGCTTGGCACAGTGGCGACAATTGATGGCACAGTGGCTGCGTTTCATGGCATGGCACAGTGGCGACAATTGATGGAACAGTGGCTGCGTTTGATGGCATGGCACAGCGGAGAAAATTTTATGGCACAGTGGCTGTGTTTGATGGGCACAGTGGCACAATTGATGGGCACAGTGAGGCTGCAATTTCGTTTGTTTGCGCCCCCCCCCAAAAGTTTTGAGCACCAGCCGCCACTGCTTTCTAGGTTAAGAGGCTGTGTGTTTCTTGTGATTCACACAGTGTAGGGAGACTCAAGTCTCTGCATGCAAGGGTGGCTCCATAGGACGCTCCAAGAGCAAGGAGCCACCTTAACACAGGAAGCCTGGGGGCGGCGGCCCTGGCACCAGTTTAACCTGGAACATAGGCAAGGAATAAAATATAAAGAAGCTGCACACTCAGTAAGTGATTCAATCAGCCGTTGAAAGTGCTAAGGGTTTAATATTCCCTTTAATGACTCGCCCTCTAAGTGATATTTTGTTACATTTTTTTTCGGGGTGATTATTCGCTGCGTTTATTACGGCGTGCTGCAATGCAGAGGGGCCCGGGCGAAGAGGACAGCGCCGTGACAGACAGGTAGGAGTTTGGCAGACTTGGCACAGCTGACAGTCAACATCATTTAATTATAAGAGAACAAAAGAGACACCGCGGGTCAAGACGTGACTCCAGATGGATGAGCGCTGAACGTTGCGGAGAGAGTCCGAGCGGAGAGCGCAGGTGATGTGCGCCGAGGAGTGGGAACTCGGGACAAGCAGAGTGCAAGGCAGCATAATTTGGCGGCAAGCAGCGAGGGGACAGCAATGGCATTAATCACGCTCAGGAACTCCAGATCTACACATTCGGAAAGTTAGCCAAAAAAAAAGAGATAAACAAATTGGCTCTGGTCGGGTTTAAAAACCGTACGGAACAATTTATTTTTAACTCGCTCGGTGCAGTGTGCCATGGTGATGTACAATGTGCGCAAAATACCATAGGAGCATTGGACCAGAAGAGAATAATCCCCAGGAGCATTCAATCAGAAGAGAAAAAACAATGATGTCCGATCAGAGAGTAAATACCCTAATGCCGCGTACACACGACCGTTATTCATGTCATGAAAAAAATAAAAATAAATTCTCAACGTGATTTGTCGTCATTCCTCTCAAGCCTGCCTTGCATACACACGTTCGTGAAAAAAAAATGCTCTAGCAAAGCGCGGTGACGTACGACAACACGTACAAAGTATCGGCCTAAACGGAGTCAAAAATTTGCTTTTTTTTAACCACTTAAGCCCCGGACCAATATGCTGCTAAATGCCGAAAGATGTTTTTACAATTCGGCACTGCGTCGCTTTAACAGACAATTGCACGGCCGTGCGACGTGGCTCCCAATCAAAATTTGCGTCCTTTTCTTCCCACAAATAGAGCTTTCTTTTGATGGTATTTGATCACCTCTGCCATTTTTATTTTTTGCGCTATATACAAAAATAGAGCGACATTTTTGAAAAAAAATCAATATTTTTTACTTTTTGTTATAAGAAAAATCAAATAAACTAAATTTTAGTCAAACATTTAGGCCAAAATGTATTCAGCCACATGTCTTTAGTAAAAAAAAAAAAACACAATATAAAAAAAAAAAATTAGCTACTTAGCGGCAACAGCGACACTAATACAGCGATCAGAAAACCGATCGCTTAGTGACACTGGCAATAGGGGGTGAAAGGGTTAACTAGGGCGGTGATCAAGGGGTTAAACCTTTATTAGGGGGGGTACGGGCGACCCTGGACCTAACACTAACTGCCTGTCACACTGCCTGTCACACTGACACTAAATGCAGTGATCAGTAAATATATGATCACTGCAATCAGTGACAATGTGACAGGGGGGTGGGGGGGGCTGATCGGAAGGGGTTAATGTGCCTATTTGTGTGTTGTCAGTGTGGTGTTGGTGCGACTTACTGTGACTCTTCTCTCATCTCGTTGGATTGAAAATACCGCCGAGAAGAGAGGTGACATCACTTCCTCTGCCAGTGTTTACATTACACAGGCAGAGGAAGTCACACGGCGGGGCTCTGCTGATTTGCTGGGAGCGATCGCGAGGGGGCAGACAAAAACGAACAGCCGCCCCCTCATCCCAGATCGCACCCAGAGGTAAGACGCCCGCCGCATGTAGCGGGGGGGGGGGGTCCCGATCGGATCCCCGACCCGCAAGAAGGCAGGGACGTACATGTACGCCCATCTGCCTGTACGTGCCATTCTGTGGACGTACATATACATGCCGTGGGTGTTAAGTGGTTAAGGACCGCCTCCTGCACATTTACGTCAGCAGAATAGCACGGCTGGGCACCGGCACGTACCGGTACGTCCCCTTTAAGTGCCCAACCGCGGGTCAAGCGGGCGCGCGCCCTGGTCCATAATTCCGTGTCCGCGGGACGCGTGGACCCGATCACCGCCGGTGTTCCGCAATTGGTCACCAAAGCTGATGAACTGGGAGAGGTGAGTGTAAACACACCTCCCCCGTTCTTCACAGTGGCAGTGATCGTCTGTTTCCTGATATAGGGAAAGACGATCACTGACATCACACGTCCAGCCCCGCCCCCCACACTTAGAAACACATATGAGGTCACACATAACCCCTACAGCGCCCCCTAGTGGTTAACTCCTAAACTGCAATTGTCATTTTCACAGTAATCAGTGCATTTTTATACCATTTTTTGCTGTAAAAATAACAATGGTCCCAAAAATGTGTCAAAATTGTCCGATGTGTCTGCCATAATGTCGCTGTCACACAAAAAAAAAAAAAAAAAACGCTGAATGCCGCCATTAGTAGTAAAAAAACAAAATATTGATAAAAATGCCATAAAACTATCCCCTATTTTGTAAATGCTATAAATTTACGATAAACGCTTTTTGCAATTTTCTTTACCAGAAATATATAGAAGAATACGTATCGGCCTAAACTGAGAAAAATAAATGTTTTTTTATATCAATTTTTGGAGGATATTTATTATAGCAAAAAGTAAAAAATATAGATTTTTTTTCAAAATTTACGCTCTATTTTCGTTTATAAAGCAAAAAATTAAAACCGCAGAGGTGATCAAATACCACCAAAAGAAAGCTCTACTTGTGGGGGAAAAAAGAACGCCAATTTTGCTTGGGAGCCACGTCGCACGACCGCGCAATTGTCAGTTAAATCGAAGCAGCGCCGCATTGCAAAAAGTGGCCCGGTCATTGGGCAGCCAAATCCTCCGGGCTGAAGTGGTTAAAGGGGTTGTAAAGGTCCTAAAGGAAAATATTTTTTTTTCCTAAATGGCTTCCTTTACCTTAGTGCAGTCCTCCTTCACTTACCTCATCCTTCCATTTTGCTTTTAAATGTCCTTATTTCTTCTGAGAAATCCTCACTTCCTGTTCTTCTGTCTGTAACTCCACACAGTAATGCAAGGCTTTCTCCCTGGTGTGGAGTGTCTTGCTCGCCCCCTCCCTTGGACTACAGGAAAGTCAGGATGCTCTCTACGTTGTAGATAGAGAAAGGATCTGTGTGTTAGTGGGCGTCCCGACTCTTCTGTAGTCCAAGGGAGGGGGCGAACACGACACTCCACACCAGGGAGAAAGCCTTGCATTACTGTGTGGAGTTACAGACAGAAGAACAGGAAGTGAGGATTTCTCAGAAGAAATAAGGGCATTTAAAAGCAAAATGGAAGGATGAGGTAAGTGAAGGAGGACTGCATTAAGGTAAAGGAAGCTATTTAGGAGAAAAAAATTGTACCTTTACAACCCCTTTAAGAACATGTCAGCCATGGCTGCACCCTTATACCTTGAAATGATCCCTTGAAACAGAACAGCTCTTCAATGTATTCTGGGTTCATGGATTAAAGTATCCAGAGGCCCAACGGGGCGGCAGGGCACCACATATACACTACGGGCCAGATTCACGTAGAATCGGTGGCGGGTTAGCGTATGCCATTTACACTACGCTGCCGCAACTTACTGGAGCAACAGCCGTATTCTCAAAGCACTTGCTCCGTAATTTGCGGCGGCGTAGTGTAAATGGCCCAGCGTAAGGCCGCGTAATTCAAAGGGGGCGGCTTGTAATTAAATTAAGCGCGCCCCCGCGCCGATCGAACTGCGCATGCGCTGGCCGTAAAAATAGCCCAGTGCGCATGCTCCAACTCACGCCGGAAAACGTCAATGAAGCCGACGTGAGCGTCATTTACGCAAAGCCATATTCGCGAACGACTTAGGAAAACGACGGAAAAAGACGACGCTGTCCCGACGCCATACTTAACATGGCAAACGACGGACCTTCGTAAACTTACCCCTCATATAGCAGGGGTAAGTTTACTCTTACGGAAACTACGTAAACGACGACGAGGCGGCGCAAAAACGTTCGGGAATCGGCGTATCAGGCTCATTTGCATAGTCAAATGAGAAATCAACGTAAACGCCACCTAGCGGCCGCCGGCCGGCGTAACATTACATTTAAGATCCGACGGTGTAAGTGTGTAAGTCGCCTTATCGTAAATCCGGCGTATCTTGTTTTCTGGATAGAAAACAATGATACGCCGGCGGGAAATTCGAATTACGCCGGTGTATCTGTAGATACACCGGCGTAATTCTTTTGAGAATCTGGCCCTACATAATGAGCCCGTCTCCAAGGCGCAGATGAAAGAGTTTTTATTATGAAAGAAGAACAAAGGAATAAAAAAGAAAAAGCGAGGAATACAATGCGTTCTCCGCGCTGGCTGGCGTCCAACGCGCCTCGCCAGGGAAATTAAGTGCCAAAAAAACTGAGTTTTCAAGTTTGACGGATCGCTCTTCACACGGAGCGCTTAGCTCCCGCACCATCATAAGGTAATTAATGGCGCTAATCTCTGTGTGGATAATGCTCTGACGGAAGACGCGGCGGCAGCGGGGCGCAAAGCCGCACCGACGACATTAAGAGGAGAATCATTTCTTTTTTAAGAAAAGTACAGTATGCGGCGAGGGCATGGCGTTCCGTGGATCCTAATGACGCTCTCCCAGATCCAATAAATTTTAGAATGTATTAAAGTCATGGAGGGGATATGTAAGGTCCTTCGTGTCATATCTCCGATGTGAAACCCCCAGAAAGGAAAAAGAATTAGCAATAGAATCCAAATATATCAAGATTCCTGCAGACTTCAATAAAACGAGATGGCTTACAGCAAAACGCCAACAAATGCATTTAGATGAATATAAATTGTCATGAATAAAAAATTGCATAAGAAAGAGAAATATATTGCTACAGTATATGTCTTTCCTTCAAAAGCATATGAGGGAAAAAAAATACAACTTTCACTTAAATATATTCTTCAGTAGGGATGAGCTTTGTGTTCGACTCGAACATTGTCTGTTCGAGCGTTCGTCGAAATACGAACAAATCGGGTCATTCGCGCCAAATTCGAGTGACGCGCCACAGCCCATAATTCACTGCGGCATGGCGCGCTGATGATTGGCCGAGCATGCACTATGACCCGCATGCTTGGCCAATCACAGCGGGCAAAAAACGGAGAGACGTAATTGGCCAAAGCCAGGGTGGCTTTGGCCAATTATGGCTCAGGGCTTTAGCACACGCCCCACACTATATAAGGTCGCCTGCTGGGCGGCCGCGTGTAGTGTGTTCCAGCGCCGGTTACAGATCAGACAAAGAGAGAGAGAGAGAGAGAGAGAGATCGTCTTTTTTTCTAGCTAGATAGAGCAGGCAGGCTAGTCAGTTAAATTTGCAGTGTGTAGAGGATATATATACATCCCAGGAGTTGTACATATACTTATACACTGTATAGCTTAGCTAGATCAGTTCTTCCTAATCTGTTAGGCAGTTGTTTGTGCTAGCTGCAGTGTTCTCACTCACATGTTGTATTGCCTGTGTGCTCAGTGCACCTAAACCCACTTGGTTTATAGTGCAGGTGTGCTAATTACTGTGCACCTAAGCCCACTTGGTTAACCACTTAAGGACCGCCTACTGCACATTTACGTCGGCAGAATGGCACGGCTGGGCACATCAACGTATATATACGTTGATTTTACCCGGTCCGAAGCTCCAGGACCGGGACCGTGGGATTCGCGGACCCGATCGCCGCTGCAGTGCCTGGAGCGGAAGAACGGGGAGAGCCGTGTGTACACACGGCTTCCCCGTGCTTCTCTGTGGCTGTAGCATCGATCGCGTCATCCCTGTAATAGGGGGACGCGATCGATGACGTCACACCTACAGCCACACCCCCCTACAGTTGTAAACACAACACATAGGCACACATCCCCTACAGCGCCACCTGTGGTTAACTCCCAAACTGCAACTGTCATTTTCACAGTAAACAATGCAATTTAAATGCATTTTTTGCTGTGAAAATGACAATTGTCCCAAAAATGTGTCAAAATTGTCCGAAGTGTCCGCCACATTGTCGCAGTCACGAAAAAAATCGCTGATCGCCGCTATTAGTAGTAAAAAAAAAAAAATTAAATAAAAAGCAATAAAACTATCCCTTATTTTGTAAACGCTATACATTTTGCGAAAACCAACCGATAAACGCTTATTGCGATATTTTTTACCAAAAATATGTAGAAGAATACGTATCGGCCTAAACTGAGGAAAAAAAATGTTTTTTTATATATTTTTGGGGGATATTTATTATAGCAAAAAGTAAAAAATATTGCATTTTTTTTTAAATTGTCGCTCTATTTTTGTTTATAGCGCAAAAAATAAAAACCGCAGAGGTGATCAAATACCACCAAAAGAAAGCTCTATTTGTGGGGAAAAAAGGACGCCAATTTTGTTTGGGAGCCACGTCGCACGACTGCGCAATTGTCAGTTAAAGCGACGCAGTGCCGAATCGCAAAAAGGGGCAAGGTCCTTTACCTGCATTTTGGTCCGGGTCTTAAGTGGTTAAAGCAACCTTGTCAAGTAAAAAATATATATATATTATTTTTTTATTTTTTATTAAATTGTTCTTCTATTTAACCCTTAATTTACTCCAATAAGCCTTATTAACTCCTTATTCTCCTTCTCCATTTAACCGCGTAAAGACCAGCAGCTGCATTTGTACTGCGGCAGGTTGTCTCTATTACGCGAATCGCCGTCATTGTACGTTGCTTTGTGTAATAGATACGAAGCCCGTGTGTGTGTCCGGCAGTCGCGATGTCCGCTGGCCACCTGTGGTCGCTCCTCCACACAGAGGCATGAACGGGGATCTGCCGGTGTAAACATGGAGCATCTTCGTTCTGACAGGGGAGCTGAGAGTGATCGTTTGTTACTAGTGATTAGGAACAGCGATCTCTCTCCTCCTCCAGTCAGCCCAGCCCCCATACAGTAAAGTCTTGTACACACGATCGGATTTTCCAACGTGGATTGTGTGATGGCAGGATGCTGTCCGACCGTTTTTACGCTCCATCGGACAATTGTTGTTTCAGACAACAAATGTGGGAGAGCATGCTTTCAAATTTTCCAACAACAAATGTGTGTTGTCGGATTATCCGATCGTGTGTACTACAGAAGTCCGTCTTAAAAAAAAAATCCTAAGTACAAACACGCATGCTCAGAAGCAGTGCTCACCATAACGCAACATTAGCAGAAGTTGCCCAAAGGGTGGCGCTAAAGAGCTAAAAAGCCACATAGTTTTGTGTTTGTTGGCCGACAATCTGTTTGCCGCTTGTATGCAAGACAAGTTCCTGGCCAACACCCTTCAGACGAAATTCCTACGCTGTGTCCGATGGAAATCCGATCGGGTGCACCAGGCTTTCGAAAGAAATTGGTGTCACCCTCCTGATAGTGCTATCTGAAGGAGATGTATGAATCACAAAAGTGGCCGGGCAGAATTAGAAATCATTTGGCGGGTAAGACGAATACCTGTGTATGTATTGCCAAGGCGTGTGTAGCGGTTGGCCCCGGAGTTCAGCTTTAATATGCACACCCGAGAAATATTATCATAATAATTCGATTTCACTGATACCGTTGTGTGTAAACAAACGCGGGACTCGCCTCTTTTTTTAATATCCTTTTATTAAAGGAAAATATTACCTTAGAAGTCACGAGCGGCGGTAATCTTTGGTTCTATCACCTTCTCTCGGAGGAGCGCTAAATTGCTCAATCTATTTATTTTATGGATATTGCAATTTCACATGTAAATGCGATTCTCCCCGCACTCTTCCTAATGTCCTGAAATGGAAGATTTCACCATCTTTTTGTATTTATGTTTTTAATACGCGGCCTCGCCATTGTGCCGGTGTTATTTACTGATCAATAATTAGATGGTAAATCACAATTAAAGATCTTTTGTTTTGTTTTTTTACAGGCAATGTGTTGCAGAACGGCATCCCAGCCCACTGGTAAAAGCAGCACGCAGGATGCCAGCATGCAGCGCACCACAGCACACAGGATGCCATCAGTTAAAACAAAAATAGTGCAGGTTTGATGTTTGCGTTTATTGGACCCATACCACTTCCTTCCCTGTTTATTGGATCCATACCACTTCCTTCCCTGTTTATTGGATCCATACCACTTCCTTCCCTGTTTATTGGATCCATACCACTTCCTTCCCTGTTTATTGGATCTATACCAATTTCCTTCACCATTTTTAAATCTATACCACTTGCTTCTTCTTTAGTGGATCCATACCACTTCCTTACCCAGTTATTGGATCTATACCATTTCCTTCCCCATTTATTAAATCTATACCACTTTCCTTCCCCATTTATTGGATCCATACCACTTCCTTTCCCATTTATTGGATCTATATCACTTCATTCCCGATTTATTAAATATATACCACTTCCTTCCCCATTTATTGGATTTATACCACTTCCTTCCCAGTTTTATTGGATCTATACCACTTCCTCCCCCATTTATTGGGTCCATATCACTTAGTTTCTCATTTATTGGATCAATACCACTTACTTTCCCATTTATTAGATCTATACCACTTCCTTCCCCATTTATTGAATCCATACCACTGTCTTTACCATTTATTGGAGCCATACCTCTTCTCCCCCATTTATTGGACCTATACCACTGCCTTCCCTATTTATTGGATCCATACTACTTCCTTCCCCATTTATTGGATCCATACCACTTCCTTACCCAGTTATTGGATCTATACCATTTCCTTCCCCATTTATTAAATCTATACCACTTTCCTCCCCCATTTATTGGATCTATACCACTTCCTTTCCCATTTATTGGATCTATAGCACTTCATTCCCAATTTATTAAATCTATATCACTTCCTTCCCCATTAATTGGATTTATACCACTTCCTTCCCAGTTTTATTGGATCTATACCACTTCCTTCCCAATTTATTGGGTCCATATCACTTAGTTTCTCATTTATTGGATCAATACCACTTACTTTCCCATTTATTAGATCTATACCACTTCCTTCCCCATTTATTGAATCCATAACACTTTCTTTACCATTTATTGGAGCCATACCTCTTCTCCCCCATTTATTGGATCTATACCACTTCCTTCCCTGTTTATTGGATCCATACCACTTCCTTCCCTGTTTATTGGATCCATACCACTTCCTTCCCTGTTTATTGGATCTATACCAATTTCCTTCACCATTTTTAAATCTATACCACTTGCTTCTTCTTTAGTGGATCCATACCACTTCCTTACCCAGTTATTGGATCTATACCATTTCCTTCCCCATTTATTAAATCTATACCACTTTCCTTCCCCATTTATTGGATCCATACCACTTCCTTTCCCATTTATTGGATCTATATCACTTCATTCCCGATTTATTAAATCTATACCACTTCCTTCCCCATTTATTGGATTTATACCAATTTCTTTCCCAGTTTTATTAGATCTATACCACTTCCTTCCCCATTTATTGGGTCCATATCACTTAGTTTCTCATTTATTGGATCAATACCACTTACTTTCCCATTTATTAGATCTATACCACTTCCTTCCCCATTTATTGAATCCATACCACTGTCTTTACCATTTATTGGAGCCATACCTCTTCTCCCCCATTTATTGGACCTATACCACTGCCTTCCCTATTTATTGGATCCATACTACTTCCTTCCCCATTTATTGGATCCATACCACTTCCTTACCCAGTTATTGGATCTATACCATTTCCTTCCCCATTTATTAAATCTATACCACTTTCCTCCCCCATTTATTGGATATATACCACTTCCTTTCCCATTTATTGGATCTATAGCACTTCATTCCCAATTTATTAAATCTATATCACTTCCTTCCCCATTAATTGGATTTATACCACTTCCTTCCCAGTTTTATTGGATCTATACCACTTCCTTCCCAATTTATTGGGTCCATATCACTTAGTTTCTCATTTATTGGATCAATACCACTTACTTTCCCATGTATTAGATCTATACCACTTCCTTCCCCATTTATTGAATCCATACCACTTTCTTTACCATTTATTGGAGCCATACCTCTTCTCCCCCATTTATTGGATCTATACCACTTCCTTCCCTATTTATTGGATCCATACTACTTCCTTCCCCATTTATTGGATCCATACCACTTCCTTACCCAGTTATTGGATCTATACCATTTCCTTCCCCATTTATTAAATCTATACCACTTTCCTTCCCCATTTATTGGATCCATACCACTTCCTTTCCCATTTATTGGATCTATATCACTTCATTCCCGATTTATTAAATCTATACCACTTCCTTCCCCATTTATTGGATTTATACCACTTCCTTCCCAGTTTTATTGGATCTATACCACTTCCTTCCCCATTTATTGGATTTATACCACTTCCTTCACCATTTATTGGATCTATACCACTTCCTTCCCCATTTATTGGATCTATACCATTTCCTTCCCCATTTTTAAATCTATACCACTTGCTTCCTCTTTAGTGGATCCATACCACTCCCTTCCCCAGTTATTGGATCTATATCACTTACTTCCCATTTATTGGATCCATACCACTTCCTTACCCAGTTATTGGATCAATACCATTTCCTTCCCCATTTATTAAATCTATACCATTTTCCTTCCACATTTATTGGATCCATACCACTTCCTTTCCCATTTATTGGATCTATAGCACTTCATTCCCAATTTATTAAATCTATACCACTTCCTTACCCATTTATTGGATTTATACCACTTCCTTCCCAGTTTTATTGGATCTATACCACTTCCTTCCCCATTTATTGGATCCATATCACTTGGTTTCTCATTTATTGGATCAATACCACTTACGTTCCCATTTATTAGATCTATACCACTTCCTTCCCCATTTATTGAATCCATACCACTTTCTTTACCATTTATTGGAGCCATACCTCTTCTCCCCCATTTATTGCATCTATACCACTTCCTTCCCTATTTATTGGATCCATACTACTTCCTTCCCCATTAATTGTATCTATACCAATTTCTTTCTCATTTATTGGAGCCATACCACTTCCTTCCCCATTTATTGCATCTATACCACTTTCTTCCCCATTTATTGGATCTATACCACTTCCTTCCCCATTTATTAGATCCATACCACTTCCTTTCTCATATATTGGTGTTATACCACTTCCTTCCCCATGTATTGGATCTATACCACTTCCTTACCCATGTATTGGATGTATACCACTTCCTTCCCCATATATTAGATCTATACCACTTCCTTCCCCATTAATTGGATGTATACCACTTGCTTCCCCATTTATTGGATCCATACCACTTCCTTCCCCATGTATTGGATTTATACAACTTCCCTCCCTATTTATTGGATCCATACCACTTTCTTTACCATTTATTGGAGCCATGCCTCTTCTTCCCCAATAATTGGATCTATACCACTTTCTTCCCCATTTATTGGATCTATACCACTTCCTTCCCCATTTATTGGATCCATACCACTTTATTTCTCATTTATTTGAGCCATACCACTTCTTTCCCCATTTATTGGCTCTATACCACTTCCTTCCCCATTTATTGAATGTATACCACTTCCTTCCCCATTTATTGGATCCATACCACTTCCTTCCTCGTATATTGGCACTATACCACTTCCTTCCCCATTTATTGGATCCATACCACTTCCTTTCACATTTATTGGATCCATACCACTTCCTTCCCCATTTATTGGATATATTTCACTTTCTCCCTAATTTATTTTATATGTGTCACTTTCACTCACATTTATTAGAACTGTACAACCTACTGTACTCTTACTGGATCTATTTACCTTTCTCCTCCATTTATTGAATATTCACCACTTCCTTTTCCATTTATTGGAATGGTACTACTTCTCTTACCATTTATTGGATCTATTTCCCTTCCTCCCCCATTTATTGGGTCTTTACCACTTGTTCCCCCCATTTATTGCATTTATACCACTTCCTTACCCATTTTTTGGATCAACACCACTTCCTTCCCCATTTATTGGATTTATACAACTTCCTTCATATTTATTGGATCCATACCACTTCCTTTAACAGTTATTGGAGCCATGCCTCTTCTTCCTCATTTATTGGATCCATACTACTTCCTTTACCATTTATTGGATATATTTCCCTTCCTCCCTAATTTATTGGATCTGTATCACTTTCACTCATATTATTTATTAGAACTGTAAAATCTACTGCCCGCCTCTTACTGGATCTATTTTCCTTTATCCTCCATTTATTGAATATTCACCACTTCCTTTTCCATTTATTAGAACGGTACTACTTTCCCTACCATTTATTTGATCTATTTCCCTTCCTCCCCACTTATTGAGTCTATTCCACTTTTTCCCCCCATTTATTGGCTCTTTACCACTTCCTTCCCCATTTATTGGAACCATACCACTTCCTACCCCATTTGTTGGATATATGTCACTTCCTTCCCAATTTATTGGATTCGTATTACTTTCACTCACATGTCTAACAACTGTACAACCTACTGCCCCTCTTACTGGATGTATTTTTCTTTCTTCTCCATTTATTGGATCTATACCACTTCCTTTTCCATTTATTGGAATAGTACTACTTCCCCTATCATTCATTGGACCTATTTCACTTCCTCCCCATTTATTGGGTCTATTCCACTTTTTTTTTTTGTTTACAAACGATTTTATTGTTGAAAAGGTCAAGATTCACAAAAAACAAGGATAACAATGATAGTACAGAAATGTTTTACCCCATTTATTGGATCTATTGCACGTCAAGCCCCTTTGATTGAATATGTACCACTTCCTCCTACACTTACTGGATCTGTACCACTTCCTCACTCATTTATTGAGTATACTTCCCTTCCATTTCAAATTTATTGGATCTGTATAACTTTCGCTCACATTTATTACAACTGTACTATTCACTGGAAATATTTCCCTCTCACCTTAATTCATTGAATTGGTACCACTTCTTTCTCCATTTATTGAAATAGTACCACTTTCTCTCCGATTGATTGGATCTATTTAATTTCCTCCCCCATTTATTGGATCTGTATCGCTTTCACACATATTTATTAGATCTGTAGCAGTCCTTGCCCCATTTGTTGGATCTGTATAACTTTCTACCCCATTTATTGGGTCTATATCTCTCCCTTACACATTTATTGAATCTGTAGCAGTCCTTGCCCCATTAGTTGGATCTGCACCACTCCCTTCCACATTTATTGGATCTGTACCACTTCCTTCACCATGTATTGGAATAATACCTTTGACTTACCTATTTATTGGATCTGTATAGCATCCTCTCCCATTTATTTGATCTGTACAACTTTGTACCACATTCACCAGATCTATATCCCCATTTATTGGATTTGTTCCACTTCCAGATCAATGTATTGGACCTAGACCACTTCCTCCTAAATTTATTGGGTCCAGACTACTTCCTCACCTCTTTATTGGACCCATGTTACTTCCTGTTAAAAATAATAGACCTATATTAATTTAATTTAAAGGTTTATTGGACCATATCCTCCCCCCATTTATTAGATCTATACCATTACTTGTCTTATATTTGTATTCAGGGCTGCTGTTAGAAATTATGGGGCCTTATAGAGTCTAGCTGACAGGAACAGTGACCCAAGCCTAACAGGTGGCTCCAGCCACATGAATAAATTACTTATTAATGTAACCAGAATACCTGAGAGAATGAGCCTTAGGCGGCGTACACACGACCGAGGTTCTCGCTGGAAACCAGCGAGAACCTCGCTGGAAGCTGCATTCCAGCGAGGACCTCGGCCGTGTGTACGCTCTCGGCGAGCTTCCCGTCGGGAATCCCGTCGAGCAGAAATAGAGAGCAGGCTCTCTATTTCCTCGACGGCCCGCCCGGAAGAATGGCTGGTTGCCATTCCCGACGGGCGGGTCGCCGATTTCGACGGCCGGCAGAGAACCTCGACGGGCGGAACGATGTGTTCTGCCCGTCGAGGTTCTCTGCCGTGTGTACGCGGCCTCAATTATGTTTTTTTAATCATTTTTTACAACTAAATTTCTTTTATTTTTTACATTTTTAACAGCACTTCGGGGAGGGTTAGTGATATATCAGGGGTCTAAACAGATACCCAACGTCTCACTTTTGAGAAAGAGAAAAAAAGATTGAGGACACAGATTCCCCTCTGATTCCTCCGGACACAGATGCCTCAGCTGCAGAGTGAATGATCAGGAAACACCCTGTACAGAGGCTCTCTGTTCATTCACAAACGGAAGCATTGTAAAAACGGGGAGGGACAAGCAGGTAGGTATTGGTTTCAGGAATTGCAACTACTCCTTTTGCTCTGCACCAGAGCTGTATCTTGGCCTAGGCCGACAAGGCCCAGGCCTAGGGCGGCACTTTGCAGGGGGCGGCCACCCCCCCCCCCCCCCCTGCACAAAAACATTCCCCCCCGACCTGTCCTCCCGAGTCCCGGCTCCCACAGCATTCGCCCCGTTTATATACAGCCTCAGTGGCCCATCTGCCGCCCACAGCCACTGAGGTGCCTGACCAGTGGAGGAGTTATCTGCAGCCTTGTGTGCTGTGCCTTCTTCAGGCATCGGGAAATCCCGCCTGCTGCTTCACCATGCAGTGTGACATCCATCCCAGGTAAGAGGACACCTTGTAAGGGAAGAGTGTGGAGCCCGAGTGTATGGCAGCCAAGGAGTGAGTGTATGGGAGGGGGTGGAAGGCTGTGCAGTCTCATTGTGCTGTGTTCGGAGGACTGGTGGCAGCCAGTTTTTGCTGGGACTTATAGTGCCCCATTTTTGCTGGGACTTGTGGTAAACTGTGTGAGGGCTGAGATATGGCAGCCCCGTTTTAGCTGGGACTTGTAGTGCACTGTGGAGTCTGTGGGGGGTAAAATATGGCAGCCCCGTTTTTACTGGGACTTGTAGTGCACTGTGGGGGCTGAGATATAGCAGCCTCTTATGCTGGGACTTGTAGTGCCTTAGACTGTGGGGGCACTGAGGAATCCTCATTCCGCCACTGAGGGCACTACAAATCCCAGCAGAGTGGGCTGCCATTCTTCCATGCCCTGTAGTCTAGGGCACTACAAGTCCCAGAATAGGAGGCTGCCATATCTCAGTCCCCCCAGAGTGCACTACAAGTTCCAGCATAGGAGGCTGCCATATCTCAGCCCCCCAGAGGGTACTACAAGTCCCAGCATAGGAGGCTGCCATATCTCAGCCCCCCAGAGGGTAATACAAGTCCCAGCAGAACAGCAGAAAGAGCTGGGGGGGGGGTTGTTGTACTGGGAGGGGAGAGAAGGAGGCACAGGTTTGAGATGAGGGGGGATTTTTGTTCCTGAACGTGAGGATTTATGCTGTAAGGGGGAGATGGGGGAGGATTTGTGCTAAGAGGGGGGATTTGTGCTGGGAAAGGGGAGGTTAAGGCAAGGGTTTGTGCTGAGAAGGTGAGATTTTCACTGGAAGGGGTTATATGAGTGTAGGATTTGTGCTGAAAGGGGGTATTTTTGCTGCTAGGGGAGATGGAGGGTGCGGGGGTCTGGAAGGGGTGTGGTTTACAGATGATAGGGCGGGGTCTTGAATAGGAAGGGGTGTGGCTTTGACAGGAAGGGTGTGTCATATTTAAATTAGGGGGTGCATGAATTTAGTCAGGCCTAGGGCAGCACAAAACCTAAATACACCTCTGCTCTGCACCCCCCTGTTGAACTTATGGGGTCTGGAGCCCATACAGGAGGGCAGGTGCTACCCCCTTGTCAGCAGCCCTGTTTGTATCTATTCTTTTGCTCCAAGGACTTATTCATACTTTAGTATTGTATTGTGATGGTCTTTTTTTTTTTAAATGTTTTCCTTCCTTCCTTCCTTCCTTCCTTCTTTCCTCTCACTCTTTCTTTGACAACCCTTTGATGAATGGTCAACCACTAAGTATGTTATATTGGCCACACCCATGTCGGCTTAGGGGTCAATATTTTGGGGGGGGGGTGGTGAACAGTGGGCCCTCCCCTGTGAGAGAAGGATGGCGGCAATCAGTCCCCCCCCTCACGGGAGATGAATAGCGGTGATCAGTGCCTCCCCCTCCCACAGGAGACAACGGTGATCAGTGCCCCCCCTCGCTGCGGGAGATGGAAGGCGGTGATCAGTGCCCCTCCCCCTGCGAGAGACGATGAACGGCGGCGACCAATGGCCTTACCTTAAGGCTCCATTCACACCTAGGCGTTTTGTCGCCTGTAGCGCGACGCTCACAAACGCCAGAGGGAGAAAAATACATGAAAGCCTATGGAGATGGTTCACATCTGAACGCTGATGTGCCTGACGCCCATCGCCTGTAGTTAAAAAAAGTTCCGGACCCTTTTTTGTCGCGCGTATCGGGCGGTTTGGGCGTATTTGAGCATTTCCATTTCCCATAGAAAGTAATGGAAACGCTCGATTCAAGCGACTAGCGCGACAACGAGCGTTTGCTACAGGCGTTTTGTCGCTTTAATCAATAGAACTTTTCACCCAGGCAGAAGATTAAACAAATCTACCAACATAGCAACAAGTGATGAAAAGATGTTAATTTTTCCTATTGGCTAAAATAAAAAACGTCAAAGTACAAAAACGTCGGACGACGCTGTATGCAAACGCGCAAATAAGCATGAATACGCGCGACAAAACGCTGGAAAAAAACGCCCAAAAAACGACCAAACGACCGTCGCTCAGGTGTGAATGCAGCCTAAAAGGCTGATGCTGCTCCAGCTCCAGCTTGCCGAGGGAAGAGCCGGAGTCCTAAGACTCCCTGGCCAATCGGGTCCCAGGACCCACTTCCTGATTGGCCAGGAGGAGAAGCTGGAAGACATTAGCGAACATTAGCGAATATTAATTTGCCTAATCTGTCACACAAGTGGGTGGGTTTGGGGCGCAGTGCTCTGCGCCCTGAGCCTACACCTTTTTTAAGCCAATTAGAGCCTCATGCAACGTACACACAACCGTTTTTCGAGTTGTAAAAAATGAAGTTTTTTGTCATTAACCACTTAACGCCCACCACATGTATATGTACGTCCACAAAAAGGCATGTACAGGCAGATGGGCGTAGTAGTACGTCCCTGCCTTCCAGCGGGTCGGGCCCCCCCCCCCTTCTACATGCAGCTGTGGGTAAGCCTCTGGGAGAGATCCGGGATGAGGGGCGGCTGTTCGTTTTTGTCCGCCCCTTTGCGATCACTCCCAGCGAATGGCTTCCCCCCCGCTCTGCACTTCCTCTGCCTGTGTAATGTAAACACAGGCAGAGGAAGTGATGTCACCTCTCCTCTCGGCGGTATTTTCGATCCGGCGAGAGGAGAGAAGACATCACATAGTAAGTCTGCACAACACTACACTGACACCAGTACACATAGGCACATTAACCCCTTCAGATCACCCCCCCCCCCTGTCACAGTGTCACTGATTGTAGTGATCATATATTTACTGATCACTGCATTTAGTGTCAGTGTGACAGTTAGTGTGACAGGCAGTTAGTGTTAGGTCCAGGGTAGCCCCGTACCCCCCCTAATAAAGGTTTACCCCTTGATCACGCCCTAGTTAACCCTTTCACCCCCTATTGCCAGTGTCACTAAGCGATCGGTTTTCTGATCGCTGTATTAGTGTCACTGTTGCCGCTAGGTAGCTAGTTTTTTTTTTTTATATTGTGATTTTTTTTTACTAAAGACATGTGGCTGAATACATTTTGGCCTAAATGTTTGACTAAAATTTAGTTTATTCGATTTTTCTTATAACAAAAAATATATATTTTTTTCAAAATTTCCGGTATTTTCCATTTATATCGCAAAAAATAAAAATGGCAGAGGCAATCAAATACCATCAAAAGAAAGATCTCTTTGTGGGAAGAAAAGGACGCAAATTTTGTTTGGGAGCCACGCCGCACGACCGCGCAATTGTCTGTTAAAGCGACGCAGTGCTGAATTGCAAAAACGCCTCTGGGCATTTAGCAGCATATTGGTCCGGGGCTTAAGTGGTTAATCGTGTGTGGGCTTCAGGGCCTTTTTTCACGATCTAAAAAAATTGGCATTAAAAATTTCAAACACGCTCTATTTTTTCACAACTTTTTTAACATTGTCATTTTTCAGGGTGGTAAAAAAACGGTCGTGTGTGGGCTTTAACGACGTGAAAAAAAACACGCATGCTCAGAAGCAAGTTATGAGACGGGAGCACTCGTTCTGGTAAAACTACCATTCGTAATGGATTATGCACATTCATCACGCTGTAACAGACAGAAAAGCGCAAATCGTATTTTTTTTTAATCAATAACAGTTTTATGCAAATCGTCTTTTACTAACATGAAATCAGCTAAAGCAGCCCAAAGGGTGGCGCCATCCGAATGGAACTTCCCCTTTATAGTGCCGTCGTACGTGTTGTACGTCATCGCGCTTTGCTAGAAGGCATTTTTTTTCCACGATCGTGTGTAGGCAAGGCCGTTTTAATGATCGGGTTGAAAAAAACTTTGGGCCAGATTCTCATAGATTTGCCCTGGCGTAGCGTAAGCCATTTACACTATGCCGCCGCAACTTAACAGAGCAAGTGCCGTATTCTCCAAGCACTTGCTCCGTAGTTTGCGGAGGCGTAGTGTAAATGGCCCAGCGTAAAGCCGCATAATTCAAAGGGGGCGGCTTGTATTTAAATTAAGCGCGCCCCCGCGTCGATTGAACTGCGCATGCGCCGGCCGGGGAAAAAGCCCAGTGCGCATGCTTCAGCTCACGTCGGAAAGCGTCGTTGAAACCGCCGTCATAACGACGTGATCGTCACTTACGCAAAGCCCTATTTGCGAACGACTTAGTAAAACGACGTAAGCGACAGAAAAAGCCGACGCTGACCCAATGCCATACTTAACATGGCATCCGACGGCACCCGACGGCATTCGACGGAACTTCGTAAGGTTACTCCACATATTAGCAGGGGTAACCTTACGCAGACGAAAACGACGTAAGCGACGACAGGGCGGCGTAAATTAGCCTCATTTGCATAGGCAAATGAGAAAACAACGTAAAGGCCACCTAGTGGCCGGAGTTGTCATTACATCTACGATCCGCAAGTGTAATTGTATTACACTTGTCGGATCTTCACCTGTATCTATGCCAAAGTGATTCTTATGGCCCATACACACGATCCGAATATCGGACGAAAACGATCGTCCGATGATGGATCGTACGATTTTCAGATCGTGTGTACACTACTTTCGACAGCCGATCACGACCGTTAATCCGATATTATTCGATCAGTCAAGCTCGAAAAATTTTCTCGTACGATGTCAGATCGTACGATTTTCGTTTAGTCAGTACAGCCGTCGTCCGACAATACAATACAAATACATTACAACACGTGACATCACTTCCGATCATTTTTTTCTATCGTACGATAATTTTCGTGAGTTTAATAACCTATTTTATTTTACTCACGATTATTAAGCGAAAAAAGTCGTACAATCCGTCGGCCGATATTCGGATCGTGTGTATGGGCCATTAGAATCACTCGCATAGATACCCGGGGAAAAAAAACGGCGATACGACGGGGTATCTGAGATACCCCGTCGTAGCGCCTCTGAGAATCTGGCCCTTTGTTTTTTTTAGAACCCGAAAAACGGTGGTGTGTACGCGGCATAAAGCTCTAATCATGTGCATGTAGATTAGGGGCCAGGGGGCATGGATTAGGGCGGCCCCTAATGGACGAGCCGCCGCTGAGCCACACCCACATTATGTATATAATCAATGTATCTTCATTACACAAAGTAGCAAGAGGCAGAAGATGTCATTTCAGACCTCATTATACAACCCGTTTTCTGTTCTAGTGAATACGCCTTTTTTTATTCCCTATAAAATCGTTTTGCGCTGCTTCTCTGCAGGATACTTAAATAGAGGTGTTCAGGAAAAAAAAAAGACTATTTTGAGTAATACCTCAACCATTATTAGTATCGCCATGGAAACGGGATGCCAGGTCGAAGATTGTCTGTCGTTGCGCGCGCTGGAGAACAGAGATGCGGCTGGTAGGCGATAAGAGCTAACAGAGACCAAGATAACTTCACAGAGGCGAGCAGACTTGTCTTCTTCTAATAACTTATCTCCGGCTGTATTTAGAGGGAGCGCCACGCTCAGAGAAGGTCAAAAAATAAAACTTTACCTAAAGTAATCCTGTCGTAAGAGAATACGCAAACCGCCATCCTTCACCTGTTCATTGCCTGGCTGGTATGATGTAAAGCTTTCCAATAGTATTCCACATTCATCATGATCCCCTGTCACCCTATAGAACGGTCGTCCTCCACAGATTAATGGATAACAGAGGTACATACAGGGATGGACTGGCCATTGGGACTACAGGGAGTTTCCCGGGGGGCCAATGGCTCAGTGGGCCGGCTTCAGTGACTGCGGACCGCCGCCCCCCTCCGCTCTTCTGTCTCTCCCCTCCTGCAGCGCTCACCTCCTCTCCCTCCCCGCAGCGTTCACCTGGAGGGAGCAAAGAAGCAGGGGGAGGACCAGAGGAGCAGGGGGGGGGGGCGACAGGAACATGGGAGAGGGGACAGACAGCTGACTCAACAGCAGGGGCGGACTGACAACTGATGGGGCCCCCGGGCAATAGGAGATTATGGGGCCCCCGGGCAATAGGAGATTATGGGGCCCCCAGGCAATAGATTATGGGGCCACACAGTATACACAGAAACACAGTATACTTACACACAGAATACACATACACACACTAAAAAGGTACTGGAGAGATGGGGCAGCTTTAATCTTGGGATTTTTTTTAAAAACACAGATTTTTACATACTATCCCTGGTTTTACTGAGGCTGGCAACCCTGATGGGGCCCCCTAGTGGCATGGGGCCCTTGGGCAGTGCCCCGAGTTTCCGAATGGTCAGTCTGCCCCTGCTCAACAGTTATGGCCTGGGAGTTTCTCACTTCTGCCTATCTGCCTAATCTTGTCCCATAAGGGGCCTATAAGAGTACCAGTACCAGCCGTTCTACTCTAATAAAGTATAACGGCTAGTGGCTAGTGAAGGGGGAAAGGAAGCTTGGGTGGCTGTGGGGGGGGGGGGGGGTGCCGGAGTTGTCCGGCCGCCGTGGCAGAGACCTGTCAAAGTGGGCCAGTCTCGATGAAGTTCAGGGCCAAATTTTTGTCCCAGTCCAGCCCTGGGTACATAGTAGGTGAGGTTGAAAAAAGCCACAAGCCCATCGAGTCCAACCTATGTGTGTGATTATATGTCAGTATTACATTGTATATCCCTGTATGTTGTGGTCGTTCAGTTTTTTTAAATATTGATGCCCCCCCGCTGAGACCACCGCCTGTGGAAGGGAATTCCACATCCTTGCAATGTATGATACAAATATTTCTTAAAAAAATGTTGAAGGAAGAAGGAAAGAAGAGCTCATTTGGGCTGATTAGGGTGAAATAAAGGTAATAAGAGATTAGAAAACTTGTGAGGTTGCTTTAACCACTTAAGGACTGAAAGATCCCCCCCCCCCCCCCTCCCTAATGACCAGGCCATTTTTTGTGAAACGGCACTGCGTCGCTTTAACTGACACTTGCGCGGTCGTGCGATGCGATGTGGCTCCCAAACAAAATGTATGTTTTTTTTTTTTTCCCCCACAAGTAGAGCTTTATTTTGTTGGTATTTGAACACCTCTGCCGTTTTAAGTTTTTGCGCTACAAAACCAAAAAATAGCAAAAGTTTTTTGCTATGATAAATATCCCAATAAATAAATAAATAATGTCTTCATCAGTTTAGGCCAATATGTATTCTTCTACATATTTTTGGTAAAAAATATATATATGTAGATGAGGGTGTGCGGGGGAGAGGATCCATGGGGGAGATGAGGGAGTGTGGGGGGAGAGAATCTGCTGTCATGGGGGAGATGAGAGGGTGCAGGGGGAGAGGATCCATTGTCATGGGGGAGATGATCCACTGTTATGGGGGAGATGAGGGAGTGTGGGGGTGTGGGGGGAGAGAATATATAGGGCCAGATTCAGCATTAGTTACGATGGCGTATCTCGAGATACGCCACGTAACTTCTAAACAGCGCTGGCGTATCTTTTTTTTTTGTATTCAGAAAACAAGATACGCCGGGTTTAAGCTAAGATACGAGCGGCGTAATTGTATTACGCCGTCGTATCTTAACTGCATTTTTAAGATGGCCGCTAGGGGCGTTCCCGCTGATTTACGCCAAGAATATGTAAATCAGCAAGATACGCCTATTCACGAATGTACGCCTGGCCTACGCAGTGAATTCACGCCGTTTACATAAGGCGTTTTCCAGCGTAAAGGTAAACCACCAAAAAGATGGCGCAGCCTATGTTAAGTATGGACGTCGGGACCACCACGTTGAATTTTTCAGATTTGACGTAGTTCGTGTAACTTGTCCGTGAATGGGGCTTTACGTCAATTACGTTCACGTCGAAACCAATGCGTCCTAGCGTCATAATTTGGAGCATGCGCACTGGGATACGTCCATGGACGGCGCATGCGCAGTTAAAAAAAACGTAAAAAACGTGGGGTCACAACACATTACCATAAAACAAACGCGCCCACCTCATTCCATTCTTGAATTATCCGGGGCTTACGCCCGGCCCATTTACGCTACGCCGCGCCGTAAATTAAGCTTGGTGAATACAGCATTTGCCTCGCTCATTTACGGCGGCGTAGCGTATCAGAGCTACGTTACGCCCGCGCAAATTTAAAACCAATCTACGTGAATCTGGCCCATATATGTTTACTTAAGGTAGGAGAGTTTTTAAGGGGTATAAAAAGTGCAAAAAGAAACAAAATACAATGGCTAATAGAAATGCTCCTAACTGGGGGCTAAATCGGAAACCGTAAAGGGGAAGTGGGAAGAAAAAAAAAGGGGGGGGGTGGCACTTTGACAGCAGCAGTTTCTAGAGCTGCGGAATTTAAACAGATACTCCTGACTTCATTTTCAGAGTCTAGTGAGAGAGACGGGCGCAGCACGGCAGCAGAAGGACTGGACGTAATGAACACAAAAATGTGGTTGTGTGTGGCATGCCCAGTGTCCTCAGTCCCAGTGTAGAGTTTCAAAAGCTATATAGTGGTCACTGCAACAGGAAGTGAGGACAAATCGCCCCAAAGGGGACATACACAGCAAACCTAAGACTGAAACCTTTTTCTACACTACCCAAAAAGCACAGGCCAACCGTTTTGTCTGGGGTTCCACTTTAGGCAGATGCTGAGGATGGTGGGGGAAAGGGGGGGTTGGGGTCGTTGACAGAATAAATGAGAAGAAGATTTTAGAGGCAGTCACTGACCTATTTAATTACCTGAAAACACATTTTCCCTTTCTTGCCCGTCCGCTCCAGTTCTGGTTCCGCTTTAATTCAATTACTTCCGCATGATCTGTTCATTTGTAAGGGCATCAGCCGCAGCTCCCAGTATAATGAATCTCATTTATTGAATAGAAATAATCAATGGTGCTTTTTTTTAGGAAGCGGACTGTGAGATAATTAAAGCGAGCGGCTCCGAACATTTATCAATAGACTCATTAGACGGAATATTCCTGGGGGTGCGTTTTAGGTTGATAAAAAAGGCACCGGCAAGGTTATCGTTGGCTCAGAGCGCCTTTGGTTAGTTACTGGCCGATCACATGGGCTACGTGCAGAACCACTCGCTATACCGCGTGCAACATAGCGGGTGACCTCGGCGCAGCGAGTCAACGGAGACACGGCAACAAACACCCGACTGAGGTTTTGGCCCTTCAGTACTCCATCATAAACTGGCACTGGAGCATGATTACTAGTTGGCAATGCCAATATTCAGGTGTCCAAAAAGTAGAACTAAAGGTTAAACTTTTTTTTTTATAATATTTTGGATATAGTAAAGGCGGGGGCGGGGCGGGGGGGTTTATAACCCCTGTCAGTTTTTTTTTGTTGCCATCTGTGTCCCGTTGGGTAGATTTCTCTTCACTTCCTGACCAATAGCCAAAACAGGAAGTGAGATGAAATCCTTCTAAAGTGAGGGAAAACCTGGACTAGTGTCTCCACTGGAAGATTTCCTCTCTATTCCTGTTCTGGTGACAACCCGAAATTTGGGATTTTCTTTCACTTTTGATCAACAGAATAAATAGAGAAGGTACATCTTCTTAATGTGGGACATAGGCAGCAATGAAATTCAGCAGCGGTCCAAAGAAAAATGCCTTAGTTATACTTAAAGGGGTCTTAAACCACTGGTGGTAAGAAAAAAAATCACGGAGGGCAATGTCGTATAGTGCTAGCTTGAATCGCATACGCATACTATGGGACATTT
>JAJQKJ010001337.1:0-167921 GCA_029574335.1 Rana kukunoris | reverse complement strand
AAGCTCATAGAATGTTCCAAAGGAGTACGTTATAAATCTGCCAAAGATAAGTTAAAAGAATTCTATTGGAGAGTCGTGATGCCAGTAAAGGGAAAAGAGAGGGAGCTAGGCCAAGTAATGAGTCATAGTGGACAAGGAATATCTAATATGCAGAGAACTGGATACTCCATTTACAGACCAAATCATTAGGACCTTGTAAGGAGGGAAAATAAGCAATAGAAGACATATAAGCAAGGCTTAAAAGGTAATAGAGGAGATTTAAGCCAAGAGGAGACAACTGGAACTGGTAAGAGCTAGAAGACAGCCCATTACACACGCAGCTCCTACTTCCCCACCCGCTGCGACAGGGAAAGAAAATACCGTTCACTGCATTTAAAGCTTTTGTAGAAAGTGAGAGAGGAATAGATGGATATTTGGCGGATTTTGAGAGGCAGTGCTCACTGCACCAGGTACCACCAGACCAATGGGTCACTATTTTGTCTGGGAAATTGTCGGGCAAAGCCAATGAAGCTTTTCGGGCTCTTGCTCCAGAAGATATTTTACAATATCAGCAAGTGAAAAGGCGCTGTTAACCCGATATGCCGTAACTCCAGAAACCTACCGCCGCCGCTTCCGGGAATCCAAGAAGAAGGCTGTGGACTCCCACATGGAATGGGCCAACCAGTTACAAAGGGTGGCATCCCATTGGGTCCAAGGGTGCAAGGCAACACCGGGGAGAAAGTATTGCAGCTATTCCTAATGGAACATTTCTTCCAAGACCTGGCCGCAGACATACAGGACTGGGTACGAGATCGCCGTCCCGCTAACTTAAACGAGGTGGCGCGGCTAGCAGATGAGTGATAGGTGAAACTCCTGCGCTGAAATGGTTGAAAGGGGATTGGGCCGTGAGAAAGGGGCCGTGGGAAAAGGGGCACGAGAGGTATACTGCAGCAAACAAAAAATAAGTCTATCCAAATGGACAATAAAGGTATACAACAAGTGATATTGTTTGCGCTGTGGTGGTAATGTCTAAAGGTGTGATGGGAAAGGGAAGTAAAGTGGTAAACTAGGTGAGTACAATTAAGTGGCAAAAATATAGGAATGTATAGATACAATAAAACACAATGTGAACAAAGTGACAGTAAATAACAGTGACCGTGTCATCTATAAAGATGTGTGTTGAACATAACAGAGTGCATGGTAAAACTCAGTCCTGCAGACAAAACCAAATAAAGAGAAAAAAAAAAAAAAAAAAGTCCAACTGAATCATGCAACTCGGTGCAGCAAGTGGAATCTGGTGTGAAGTCAAAAGGAGATGTTCCAGCATCCAAATGAGTGAAGGTGCAATGAAGGATTCCAAAACGTGCAGCCCACACCTCTAGTGATCCTATCAGCTTACCTCAAGGCTATCTGATATAGCCAGACAGATAGGGCATCAAACTCTTGGTAAATGGAAGCCTCAAATCCAATGGTGCATGGAAGGGGAAAATGCAAAAAGAAACAACCATAGAGTAGTCCTGTCACCACTGGAGGGATTCCTGCTAGCAATTACAAGATGTGCACTTACACAGAGTGGTGAAAGGGGGTGCCTATCTCCACGAGCAGCGAGCTCATCAGGTGCTGCTCTGCTGCCGCTGTTTGGCTAGATGTTGATCCGCCGATACTCAAACGATGGTGTTTGAAACAAAAATAGGAGGGCACATCGCATAATACCGCAAAATAAAGATTTAATAAACAAAGCACAAAATAAAAACTCACATAGAGTCAGCTGAGGTGGTCACACATCCACGAGCGGCGAGCTCGTCTACCGTCCGTCAGGTGTACAGGGTCCAGTGCTCCAATACCACCACAGCGCAAACAATATCACTTGTTGTATAGCAGATGAGTACACGGAAACAAGGAAAGTAAGCCAGGGTACTACACGCCTGGCTCATAAGGTAGAACCGTGTACTCCAACCGGCACCCTACACCCAGCGTTTCGGGCTCCAGTCCCACCAGGACCACCACGTCCTCAGGAACCCAACAACTACCCCGGGATTCGTCTAGGGTGACGTCTAGGGTGACGTGCCATCACTGCAGCAACACGGGACATATTGCTTGTTTTTGTCCTTTGAGAGCTACAAATAACAACTGGAACGCCCAACACCCAACACAGAGGTCACTCCATCACGGCCCTCTGCGGCCCACTGCCTAGAGACTGAGGTGGGCCCTGAGGAATGTCTGGGAATTTTGTATGAGGCAGACCCAATACAAGCGGCCTCTCCAGATAACCGTCAGCATCACCGTCCGGAGGTACGGGGTGAATGGACAAGTAGCACAAGGCCTAAGAGATACCGAGGCTACTATCGCTCTGATTCAAAAACAACCAGGGCACAAAAAGTCAGACTGTTCATTAAATGTACCCAGGCAGTCACAGTCATGGAGACAGCCAGAAAGGGGGAACCCCCACACATCCATGCCTGCGGCCCACGGCATTGGGGAGGTAGAACATTGGGGTGTTCTGCATGAGGCAGATCCGATACAAGCAGCTAACCAGGACAACAGGCAGCAACACAGGCAGACTGTCTGGGTCAATGGAAAGGCAGCCAACGGGTTACGCGATACGGGGGCCACGATGACACTGCTACAGAAGAAACTCATCCCAGAGAGCCAGCACACCGAAGACACCGTAGCCGTAAAGAGTAGCAGGAGGCACCGTCTTCCGGCTACCTGTTGCCCGGGTTCACCTGGATTGGGGGGTTGGTTCGGGACATGTGAAAGTGGGGGTGATGAAGGATTTGCCAGCAGATGTCCTACTGGGGAATGATTTGGCCCCCCTTGTTTCTGCGTACGCCCCGATGTGCCCCGCTGAAGCCTACACAGTTACTACCTGTGCCCCAACCTGCGTTGCTGGAACCAACTCGCTTGCTGCTGAGACCCGGGTAAGACTACCTTCCCCGACATGTACTGTAGATCCGGCCCAATATCACAGTCTAAAATGGGAATGTGACAAGTTGGCCAGTGAGAAATCGGAGATGCAACGACACTACGTCATGTATTATGAGATGTCCCGTGGCTTGAACATTGAAATGCACAAACAGGCTGAAATTGTCAAAAGGTTAAACGGGATCTGCGCTCAGGTGGTGCCTTATCTCTCCCAAGAGCATCAGCAACAGGTCCTGGGAGCCATTGAGAGAGCAAAAGCAAGTGACTGTTCCAGAACTGAATTCCATTATTCACCTTCACCATCAGCTACCGACCTGGCAGATTTAATGGCAATGCCGATGGACTGTCCAGGCAAACGGAACTTTTACCCTAACAGCAGACCGGACATCCCCAAGTTGACCCGAAAAGGATCAATCCGGGTCTGCCGGAGTGTTCCACAAAAGGGGAGCAGTGTAACGGAACTATGTATTCTGCCTGTACATCTATAATAATCATGCAGTGGGACATACAAGGAACCGAAGGACGTGTTACTTGACCCTTCCAAACGTAGCACCGTCTCGTTCTTAGGAGGGAATGCAAGGGGATATTCCTTCTGTTTCTTACAACTGGACCTGACTCTCCCTCTGGATCTCGTGGATGGGCTTATACTGGACTTACTTGCATAGCAACTTGCCAGGGGAAAAGGACGTCGCCAACGGCTCATACCCTCTCCCTACTTGGGTAGCCGTTACACTCCCAGTATCTGGGAACGCGTTGCACAGACCTTTCTGCAAGGCCTCCCGAAGATGTTTCATCTTCTGCTCCCTCTGTGCCGGCAAGATAAGGTCCGCAACCTTACTCTTGTAACGTGGATCAAGGAGAGTTGCCAGCCAGTAATGATCCCACGAATATGAGGATCTTTATGCAGGATCAGGGAGGCCATACAGCGTAGGTTTGCTGAGGCATTCGGTGCGGAGTCCTTTGGGTCACTGAGGACGACATGATCCCCAGCCACCTCGTCCCCAGCCACGTAAAAGTCCATGGGTTTCTTGGGACTGTAATTGATCCCTTGAATACTGCTGCTGATACTGAATGCTAGGCTCCATCTCCATGCTGATACAATCCTCCTCCTCATCCTCTTCCTGTGTGATAGGCGGGCCAGCAGGAACACTGTCTGGATAAAGGGGGCCTTGAGTGGTAAGGAAGTCCTCCTCTTCCTCCCTCTGTTCTGCCTCAAGGGCCCTGTCCATTATTCCATGCAGCGTGTGCTCCAACAGGTAGACAAGAGGGACAGTGTCACTGATCCATGCACTGTCACTGCTCACCATCCTCGTGGCCTCCTCAAACGGTGACAGGACAGTGCATGCATCCCTGATCATGACCCACTGGCATGGGGGGGAAAAAACAAGCTCCCCTGACCCTGTCCTGCTGTCATATTGGCACAGATACTCATTGATGGCCCTCTGCTGCATGTGCAGCCACTGCAGCATGAACAACATAGAGTTCCACCTGGTGGGCATGTCACAGATTAGGCGGTTCTTGGGCAGGTTGTATTCCCTTTGGAGGTCTGCCAGCCGAGCACTGGCATTATATGACCATCGGAATTGCACACAGAATTTCCTGGCCTGCTTCAGGACATCCTGTAAGCCCAGGTACCTGCCCAAGAACCACTGCACCACCCAGGACACATGGGTCAGTTGTCCCTGTCGGAGGACGGAGAGGTGGTTGGTGCCATTGTCGCAAACCGCCATTCCTGGCTTGAGCTGAAGTGGTGTCAACTACCTCTGACCTGCCCCTGCAAAGCTAACAGAACCTCTGCCCCAATGTGGCTCCTGCCCCCCAAGCACGTCAGCTCAAGCACCGCATGGCATCTTTTTGCCTGCGTACTTGCGTAGCCCCTTGAATGCCTACAGAGCATCACTGGTTCCGAGGATAAAGCACAGTAAGAGGCCATGGAGGAAGAATCACCAGTAGAAGCATTTTGGAGACGTGGTGGCGGAACAACCTCCAACAATACTGCACCCTGTCCTGCATCCTTCCAAGCTGCCAGCAGAGTCACCTAATGCGCCGTGAAAGATAGGTAACGTCCCTGTCCATGCCTGCTGGACCATGAGTCAGCGGTAATCTGCAACTTTACCGCTGACTGCCCTGTCCAGCAACGCCAAGACATTTCCTTCCACATGCCGGTAGAGAGCCGGAATCACCTTCCATGTTTGGGAACCTGCCACTGAGGTACAGCACATTCCACAAACTCACGGAAGGGGGCAGAGTCTACCAACTGAAAAGGCAGCAGTTGAAGTGCTATCAATTTAGCCAAGCTAGCATTCAACCGCTGGGCATGTGGATGGCTGGGAGCGAACTTCTTTCGGCGGTGCAGCAGCTGATGCAAGAAGATTTGCCTGGTACAATCTGACGTCGATGTACCGATAGTAGATTGCTCGAAAGTACTTGGCTGTGACACACCTTATTCTACACCTCCTCTCAGTGCAGGCTTCAGAGAGAACTGAGGGTATAGTGGGGTTGGAGAACCCAGCTGATGAGGAGCAAGGAGAGGTTTGCGTTGTTCTTTGGCGGCGGCCTTAAATAGTGTGGGTCGTGTACTAAAGCCCTAGAGACATAATTGGCCAAAGCCACCCTAGCTTTGGCCGATTATGGCTCTCTTTGCTTACGGCGCTCTGATTGGCCAAGCCTGCAGGTCATCGTGCAGGCTTGGCCAATCAGCCAGCAATGCACTGAGATGCCACAGAGAATTATGGCCCGTGACGCGCCACTCAAGTTTGGTGTGAATGGCCCATAATGTTCAAAATTTGGTGAACGGCCAAACAGATGAAGCTCATCCCTAGCTGATGAGGAGGTGATCAGGGACACAATAACTGATGTGGAGGTGATCAGGGACACACAATAACTGATGTGGAGGTAATCAAGGACACAATAAATGGTGTGGAGGTGATCAGGGACACAATAACTGGTGTGGAGGTGATCAGGGACACAATAACTGGTGTGGAGGTGATCGGGGACACAATAACTGGTGTGGAGGTGATCGGGGACACAGAAACTGGTGTGGAGGTGATCGGGGACACAATAACTGGTGTGGAGGTGATCGGGGACACAATAACTGATGTGGAGGTGATCGGGGACACAATAACTGGTGTAGAGGTGATCAGGGACACAATAACTGGTGTAGAGGTGATCGGGGACACAATAACTGGCGTGGAGGTGATCGGGGACACAATAACTGGCGTGGAGGTGAACGGGGACACAATAACTGGCGAAGAGGTGAACGGGGACACAATAACTGGCGAAGAGGTGAACAGGGACACAATAACTGGCGTGGAGGTGATCCGGGACACAGTAACTGGCGTGGAGGTGATGGGGGATACAGTAACTGGCGTGGAGGCGATGGGGGATACAGTAACTGGCGTGGAGGTGATGGGGGATACAATAACTGGTGTGGAGGTGATCGGGGACACAATAACTGGTGTGAAGGTGATCGGGGACACAATAACTGGTGTGGAGGTGATCGGGGACACAATAACTGGTGTGGAGGTGATCGGGGACACAATAACTGATCTGGAGGTGACCCATCTATAAGTACATACACACCCAGCACAAGGCCGTGTTCACACGTGTACGAGACGTTTCTGCAGTTCCTCTGATCTCCACAAGATGGCAGACAGGAAGACTCTATGGAAGACAGGAAGTGATGTCAGGTACAGACAGGAAGTTCCGGGTGAGAGGTGAGGCGGGAGGAAGTAGTGAGGAGACGTTGCTGGAAGAGGCAGCAGAGGAGGTAATAAGATCTTATTTTCTATTTACACCCAGTAACCCCGTCATGTCCGTCCTCTTCCTCCATAGTCACTGTGACGTCTTTTATCTCCAGCAGATGATGATACACACATATATAGTGTGGAGACCTAGATTAACCCCTTCAGGGGCAGAACATCTCCCCACTTGTGGGGCCGGAACATTCTCCTCATTCTGGAGACGTGTCACCTTTCCCACCAATCACCTTCTCACCTCCTCAGTCTATACTAACAGTTATATGATGTTTATTAGAGATGGGGGTGGGGGGTATGTAGGGGGGATGGGAATGTGTATGTCTTTATTTTATAAGATTCAAATAGGAAGAAAGAGGGAAAAATATAATTTGTAGTGAATGTCCTGAAAACGAATGTCTCCATAATGATCCCAGTCTCAGATCTTCATCCTAAAATGTGATGAGTAAAGTCTCCGGAGTACACGGAGATCACAGGAATATGATGTGTCCTGGCAAAGCCTAAAGACAACGTTCATCTATTATTTAGAAGAGGTGGGACGCACCCGGGAGAAATGACTGTGTGTACAGATACCTCACAGAGCGCCCCTCACAGCTCCTCCTACCTATATCCATCCAATCAGAGAATCCTCCCAATGTCCCTCTAACCAGAGTCAGCAAACCCTATGACATCACCCTGACCTCACTGCTCCTCCTCCCAATGTCCCTCCAACCAGAGTCAGAGAATCCAATGACATCACACTGACCTCACTGCTCCTCCTCCCAATGTCCCTCCAACCAGAGTCAGAGAATCCAATGACATCACACTGACCTCACAGCTCCTCCTCTCAATGTCCCTCCAACCAGAGTCAGCAAACCCTATGACATCACACTGACCTCACAGCTCCTCCTCTCAATGTCTCTCCAACCAGAGTCAGAGAATCCTATGACATCACACTGACCTCACAGCCCCTCCTCTCAATGTCCCTCTCACAAGCAAAAGCAAGATTGTTGGTCCCAGAATTCCTTGCAATAAGCTTTTAACCTACAGAGTGGGGGGCCCTGTCTGGGTAAATTAGACCCCAGTGGAGTTTTGATAAAAAAGGAGACCTGATTGGTGAGGTGAGGAGGATTCTGGGAATGTCATTTGATTTTACTATTTGTGTTCAAATCTAGAGTTTTCCTCCTGTGACATCTGGAGATTCTATGATAATCACATTGCCTCCACCTCCCTCCCTGATAGAATAGAGAAATACAAAGAAGATTCTAGAAGTCACCAGAGAGATGATGGAGGAGAGGTGAGCAGTGCCAGGAAGGACATCATGATGGAAAATCAGCCGCCCCTCACATCACCGGGTAAGAGGAGACTTTATTATAAAGGAGAGAGCAGTACGGAGGCTCCACCTAGATCCCCCATCATCTGATAAACACATAGAAATAAGGATGAGCCTCGGCGTGTTCGCATGGAACACGTGCAGAGCCCGCCAGGAAGTGTGCGCTGCGCTAATCACAGCCGGGGAGACATTTCCCGATGCTCGGCTGCAGAGATCGGGAAATGTCTCCCTGACTGTGATTAGCGCAGCGCCGCGCACACTTCCTGGCGGGCTCTGCACGTGTTCCATGCGAACACGCCGAGGCTCATCCTTACATAGAAACAATGGGCCAGATTCAGGAACACTTGCGCTGGAGTATTTGGATATGCGCCGCGTAACTGTGATGATGCGCCGTCGTTTCTATGTGCCCGTACCCACCAAACTAGATGCGCCCAATAACGGATCATTTGCGACCGGCGGAACGTTCCGACGCCGAGTAACGTTCCGACGCCAGAGTATCGTCAGCGCTTATTTTCGCTGGGCGCATCAGTCGCGCCCATTGATTTCCCCTGCAAATATGCAAATGAGGGAGATTTCCCAATTCACAAACGGATTAGCACCATACGCTGGCTACATGCGCCGCGCGTATCTGGTCCGTCCGGCGCAAAGTTATTTCTACAAAAGGCTGCTTTATCTTTACTCCAGACGGTCACAGGTCAGCAGGAGAGCAGCTACAGCAGCGTTACCGACGATAGGAGCTTGCTGAACAACAACACTTGCAAGGACAACACCTCTGTGTGCCAACATGCCAGGGGCAATTGTGGTCCTAGAACTACTGATGGGTCCCCTGGAACCAAGAAGGCGGCCACGTGAGAGGATATACCGCACACGTATGAGCCTCTTTGGCATGGGGGATGAGGAGGTGTATCGCCTCTTCAGATTCAGCCCTGATGTAATACTTGAACTAACCACAACCCTGCAGGATGACATCACCAGCAAGACACACCGCTCACAAGCAGTGCAGCCACTGGTGAAGGTCCTGGCAACACTCAATTTCCTTGCAAGTGGATCATTCCAGCGTACAAGTGGAGTGGTGGCTGGGATGTCACAGTCCTCCGTGAGCAGATGTGTGCACCAGGTTGTCCCTGCAATCCTCAGACGCATGTCCAACCAGTTCATCAGACCCACCACTGAGGAGCTGCGGCTGAAGGCAATGACAGATTTCTACAGCATTGCCAGATTCCCACGCACTGTGGGGGACATTGATTGCACACATGTGGCCCTATAGCCCCCCAGTGCCACAGAGCACATATACCGCAATCGGAAGCATTGGCATTCCATCAACGTACAGGTGATAGCCGATGCCCAACGCCTCATATGGCACGTCCGTGCCAAACACCCCGGGTCCAGCCATGACAGCTACATATACAATCAGAGCCCCATCCCAACAGAATTTAACCAGAACATGTATGGGGACAGCTGGCTGGTTGGTGAGTGACAAGGGAGTCAGGCATGACTATCCCCTCCCGTGATGCACAACAGAAGTCGCACATGCATGACTAACATTCTCCTGTCTTTTACCTTACAGGTGACTCTGCATATGCACTGGGACCCCATCTAATGACTCCTTTCCGGAACCCCCAAACCAGAGGAGAGAGAAAATACAATGAAGCACACATCAAAACCCGTGGAGTGGTGGAGCAAACATTCGGGCTCCTGAAGTCCCGTTTCCGATGCCTGGATAAGTCTGGGGGGACCCTATTGTATTCCCCTACCTTTGTGTGTCAGATCATCGGTGCATGTTGCATACTACATAACTTTGCTATGAAAAAAGGCCTGCAGATTGACATACGTGATGACCTGACCCCCGACCCACACAGTCCCCACCTGCCAGAGGACACCCAGTCTGCTGATGGAAGAGCAGTCAGGAGGGTCCTCGCCGTAGGCATCTTTGGACACTAAACCAAAACATTAATTACACAGACAGTGCACGCGTGTACACCACTGATGTCCCTAGATCACACACACCACATGCACATCGCATTGGATTAGCCCAAGTCCAGCATGTAGGAGTTGGGAGCAGTAACGCCAGCGTCAAGGCCCCAATGATGTCGCTGTCCATTCACACACCTTTCACACGTCATTCATTCAGCCGTGGGGTTAACTTCACCACCACGGCCGAGGGTGACACCCCTTACTGTCAGGAGTGCCACCCCCTCACATTCACACACCATTCACACTGTCCCCTGCACTCCTGACCGTGTGCAGTACAAAAAGAAATTAAAAATATCATATCCTGATAAATAAAATAAACAAAATCTCATAACCTGAGAAAAATAAAAAATAAACTCATGACCTGAGTATGTCCAAACCAAAAATATAAAACAAGAAAAAAAAAAGGCCTCATCGGGGATGCCGGGGGCTTCTTCTGGGGGCCCCTCTCTGGCTCCTCAGCTGCCTGGATGGAGTGGGTGGGGGTGGGGGAGCATCTGGAGGTGGCTGATCCCCAGGTGGGCCACTCCTGACAGGTGTGGCCTGCATGCCCTCCAAGGCCCTGGCTATCCGTCCAAGGTAGGAGTTGGTCTGGGCCTGCATCCGGAGC
This sequence comes from Rana kukunoris, assembly GCA_029574335.1. Classification (NCBI taxonomy): domain Eukaryota; kingdom Metazoa; phylum Chordata; class Amphibia; order Anura; family Ranidae; genus Rana; species Rana kukunoris. The sequence goes on along the minus strand of JAJQKJ010001337.1, from coordinate 157,369 downwards.
TGACGGGTGACCTGATAATGCTGGGCCCGCCGACTCAGCCTCCCCTGGTCCCGGATGGCAGCACTGTTGCCCTGGATGGCAGCAGTGTTGGCCTGGACGGCTGCAGTAAGGTGCCGAATATCCCCCTGCACCTCCCCCAAAGTGGTGACCACTGCAGCGCAGTTACAGCTGACATCCTGCACTGCGTTGCTGAGGTTGGCAACGGAGCCCAGGCTGTCAGACACTTTATGTAAGTGCCCAGCTATGGCCCCCATCTGTTCCGTCTGCCTGGCGTGATCCCTCGCCAACTGGTCCTGGACACCATCAGACACCCCCTTGGTCTTCTGGGTCGCCTTCCTGGGGCCAGAAGATGGTTGTGGCCGGGGGGATGGAGTCGCCCTTGAGGGGCTTCCAAGGATGGGGGAGGGGATGACAGACGGCCCAGGAGAAGGGGAGGAGACCTCCAAAACCAAAGAAAAGTCCTGCTCTGCCACAGCAGGATCCTCCACAACCACCTCGGCAGGTGTGGTGTGGCCACTCTCCTCCTCCACAACCTCTTCACCACCCAGGGGCTCGGGCACACAATGGCGTTGGGGGGATGGGGTGGAATGGACGCTGACAGATGATGGCCCAGCTCCGTCATCTGTGGATGACACAAAGCAGACACATGTTGGTGGTCCCACACACTTGGCACATGTACCCTCCCCCCCCCAAATGCAAATCAACAAATAGGGGATTATAAAACACTTACCTGTCCTTGTGCCTTCCTCCACGGAGTCATAGCCTGGGACTCCCTCCACCTGCTCCCTCTCCAGGCAGCGAGCAACCACCTCCTCCTCTGCAGTTAGGGTGACAGGACATGGGGGACCACCACCTGTGCCCCTCTCATACCTCCTGATGGAGGCCACCTTGTCCCTCACCTTGCGCCGCAGGTCATTAATTTTTTTTGTATGTCCCCAGCAGTCCGGGTGGAGTACCCCAGGACATTGACCCTGGCAGCAATGGACTCCAGGATGCCCCGCTTCCTCTCCCGGCCCGCTTTTTTTGCCATGGAGAAAAACATTATCCGTCTCCATTGCCGAAATGATGAGCGAGACCTCCTGGGCATTGTAATTGAGGTTCCTCCTCTCTCTGCGGGTAGCAGGAGCAGCCATGACCAAACAAAAGTATCATCCCTGGGGTGGGGGGAAAAACTAATTTCTACCGGAATGGCGTTTTCGCCAGCGCTTTTAAGCGCCCAGCGGAACGCATTGCGCTGACGTTTCCCAGGAAGTGGTGCCGACGGAAGTTGTGAGCAAGCGCACCAAGGGGGCGAGTGGAGCCGCACTCACTGCGCATGCTCCGTGGATGATGCGCTGAACGTAAGCCTCTGCGCTGGGCTCCGCCCATCATTTACAAATGATCACACCCACTTCCACTTGCGTCGGGTTACGCCGCGCATTATCGTACTTCTACCTGGCGCAAGTTTACGCGCAAACTGCTATGTGAAATTACAGGACTTGCGCTGAAAGGGTCTTCAGAGTAACGTAAATGAGAAGCGTTACTCCAGAGGAAAGATACTCTCATCAACCTGAATCTGGCCCAATGGATTCAGTCAGTGTGTGTGTTTCCTACAGATGGATCCAGTAATTGGAACCCCCCAGAGAGATGTCCCCGTCCTCTGTATTCCCGGGATTCCACACAGGAAGGTCACACCATCCCCCACCATCATCAGGTAGATGAGGAACAATCACTGATCGTATCATTAGGATCTGTACATTATCTGCATTGTTACCATTGATGTCATTTTCATTCTATATTCAGAGTGGAGACCTGAGAGATCCTAAAGTTGAAGTGAAAGAAGAGATAAAAGAGGAGGATGGTGTGATGGAGGAGTCAGAGTTTCTAAAAGAACACAAAGATCTGTACCAGGACACCATGGTGGAGACATCCAGCTACAGAAACCCACCAGAGAGATGTCCCCGTCCTCTGTATTCCCGGGATTCCACACAGGAAGGTCACACCATCCCCCACCATCATCAGGTAGATGAGGAACAATTATTGGTGGTTGTGATTTATACACAGCATGTTTGTTACAATGAATGTTTTATTATATATTCAGAGTGGAAACCTCGGGGATGATAATATTGATGTTAAAGAAGAGTATAAAGAGGAGGATGAGGAGTATGGAGTGATGGAGGAGTTATCAGAAGGACACAAGGATATGATGGAGCCACCTAATACCAGGAACCCCCCAGAGAGATGTCCCCGCCCTCTGTATTCCCGGGATTCCACACAGGAAGGTCACACCATCCCTCCTTATTTAAAGGTTGGTGGGGCGGAGCATCTAGAACAGCCTTTCTCAACCTTTTTTACCGCTGGGGAACCCTAAAAATTATTTTCACGTCTCGGGGAACCCCTGATAAAACCCATTCATTGGGGGTCAGTGGGAACAATGCCCCTTACTTTGGTGGTCAGTGAGAAGAATGCCCTTTTTTACAGTAATGGTAAGAATGCCCCCCCTTACAGAGAATTATGAAGATCATTGGTGTAATACCACTGGCTCCTCCAAGTGGAATTGGCTCTGAACTATGTAGGCATCATCAAACAGGAGGTAAATCAGCCACAGTTCAAGGACCCCCTAGTCACCTCTGGAGGAACCCTGGTTGAGAATGGCTGATCTAGAACATGGACTTGTGGAGGGATGTGTGGATTTTATAGATGTGATGTCACAATAATAAATCTTATATCTTACAGATGATATTCTCTCTCATTCTCTTGGTTTAGAGTGGAGATCCAATCGATATAGAATTTGAGGTGAAATCAGAAGAAGAAGAGACGTATGTGAGGGATGATCAGCAGTCTATGGAGGAGGATGGAATAACAGGGACATTTATAGAGGAGGACACTCCTACAGAGATCAGCACAGGTGGGTCATTAATCACTTGACCACCGGGCACTTAAACCCCCTTCCTAACCAGACCAATTTTCAGCTTTCGGTGCTCTCACAATTTGAATGACAATTACTCAGTCATACAACACTGTGCCCATATGAAATTTCTGTCCTTTTTTTACACAAATAGAGCTTTCTTTTGGTGGTATTCAAAGCTGATATCTGAATGATGCCTGTAGCTGCACCCATCATTCAGATATCCCCGCACAAAGTCAAGAACGTCATATGACGGCGGGCAGGAAGTGGTTAAAATATATTTTCCCCAGTCGTCTTCCAGGACAGCACTTGAGAGATGGAGTCCCTCCCATCGACACAGGTAGCACATTGCCAAACAGTTCAAAAGGCTGTCCCTCAGGTCCCTTCTCAGTCATTGTTTTCTCCGTCAGAGGAACAGGTTGCCAAAGGAACAATGCTATAGGACTTCATCTCTCAGGGGCTGCCTGCAGGGAAAGAGAGGCTGTATAGAGGACTGGGTCCCACCTATCACCTCCTAGGTAGTCTCACCTTTTTTGGTGCAGGGCTCGGGTACCGTCCAGCTACACCGGAGCAGACCTGTTTTCCTCTTCTTACTGGTGCCGATGTGAGCCAGTGGGCAGAATGGCGTGGTACCCCCAGGAGTAGGTGAGTGGACTTCCATCACCAGCTCTTTTCTGCGATCGCAGTGGGCGTCGGAGACGCTGATGCGTCATTTCCGGCAGAATCGCATCATCACTGTGCGCCTAGAATTCAGGGTCTCCTGATGGCACGTGGAGGAGTGAAAAAGCCTGCGCTGGGCCTACACATCCCTGACCTGTGTCCAGCAATACCGGACTAGCGGCGGGATACAGAGGAACAAAGGGGGCACCATGGAGGCTAATCCCCAGGATACTCCAGAGGACATAGGCACCAGCTTAACCCAGGTAGGCTGCTGGGCATGCCCTGTACTGGGATTGTTTGTAGGCTAGGTGTGGGGCTGGGTATAGTTGTTCCATGGGGGGGTCACTGTCCCAGGAAACTATAGTGGTGGTGGCAGCACGGGTGTCCCTTAAAGGGGAAGGAGTTGAATTTAAAATATCCATCTTATCCATTTCAGGTTAAGGAGACTTTAAGGGAGGACAAGTCAGGCTGCAGAAAGTGCCCTAATTGTGGAAGCAAATTATCCTCAGGCTATGACAAGACCTTGTGCAGGAAATGTATTGCAAGATTATTGAAATCTGAGGCAGATTCTCCCTTGGGCAAGTTCCTTGTTTCATTTAAGAAAGAGATGGCATCAACTTTTAAATCCCTTAGGGACTTAATTTCAAATGTCAACGTATCTGCCTCCACCAGCAGTGCAGCTACTGTTTCCCCTTCAAGCCCCACAATACCCAGCTCCGGGGAGCCCCATAGAGAAAGGGAGCATAGCCCCGGGTTAGTTAGGCCTGAATCTTCTGACTCTGATTCAGACCAGGAGGAAGATCAGGTTGCAGCTAACGGGATCACAAAATATAAATTATCTATTGAGGAGGTAGATGAATTATTGAGTGCTATCTATGATACACTGGAGACTGAGGAGGAAGAAACTAGATTATCCCGGCATTACAAAATGTATGCTGCCCTGGGTAAAAAGAAGGCCAGAGTGTTCCCTATTCATAGTGTGCTCTCTGATCTAGTTTGCAAAGAATGGGCTGAGCCGGATAAAAAAGCTTTCTTCCCAAACTCTCTCAAAAGAAGGTTCCCCTTTGACGAGAACCCAGAGACAGTCTGGAACAAAAGTCCAAAACTTGATGCTCTGCTGTCCAAGGTATCTAAACAGTCGGATCTGGCCTTTGAAGATATGGGTAATTTAAAGGACCCAATGGATAGGAAGACTGACATTGTCCTAAAAAAGGCCTGGGATGCCTCTATGGCAGGGCTAAAACCAGCTTTATCCACTTCCTGTGTTGTTAGGAACTTAGAATTCTGGTTATTCCAGTTGGAAGAACACCTCAAAGCAGGTACTCCTAGGGAGGATTTCCTTAAAACATTCCCAATGCTCTTCAAAGCAACCAGTTTTATTTCAGACGCTGCTACTGATGCAGTAAAGTTTACACCTAAATCTACAGCTCGCTCAGTGGCAGCAGAAAGTCTGTGTGGATGAAGACGTGGGCAGGTGACACAGCATCCAGAACACGTCTCTGCAGTGTTCCCTTCAATGGGGATTTAGTCTTTGGGCCTGAACTGGGGACCGCCTTGGAGAGAACGGTGGACAAAAATAAATCTTTTCCTATCAAAAAGAAAATTCAAGCCCAAAAAACATTGGAAAGGGGAAAAAGGCAGAGGGAGAGGGGGCATACTTTTTAATCGCCCAAGCCCCAGTGACGTCAGGGTCCCAGTGGGAGGAAGGGTGATGAGCTTTCTTCCCCAATGGGAAAAGACAACTTCGAACAAATTTGTTCTAAATATAATTAAAATAGGTTATGCACTGGAATTCCACAGCGTACCACCGTCCAAATTTCTGGTGACAAAATTGCCAAGTCGCTCAGAAAAAGCGAAGGCTTTACCTTTGTTCATAGGAGACATGGTGGACCAAGAAGTATTGGCACCAGTTCCTATTCACAAACAGGGTTTTTACTCACACATTTTTGTAGTAAAAAAAACCCTCATGGAAGTTTAGACTGATTATGAACCTCAAACCTCTGAACCTCTCCATTCGTTACAAGAGAATTTGGATGGAGTCAATTTATTCGATAAGAAATCTTCTTCAAAAATACCGTATTTATTGGGGTATAGCGCGCTCCCGCGTATAGCGCACACCCCTAAAGTTGCCCTGAAATTCCTGTAAAAAAATTTTTTTTATACGATTTAATACTTACAGTTTTGGTGTCTTGCCCAGCGTCCATCATCCGGTCCGGCGTCCATCTGCGGCCTCGGTGGTGTCCTTCCGGCTTCTCCAGCATGCGCCTCAAGTCGAATCCCCGCTTCCCGCGCTCAGTTTGTACGCCTCCGCCGACATATACCGAGTGCAGTACACTCGGGTACATTCGGCAAGGCTCGGCTTTGCTCGTGCTCATGCTCTGTGACGTTTATGCGTGAGCACGAGCGAAGCCGAGCCTTGCCGAGTGTACTGCACTCGGTATATGTCGACGGCTCCATTCAAACTGAGCGCGGGAAGCGGCTATCCGTGTATATCATGCACCCATGATTTTCCCCTTATTTTAAGGGGAAAAAAGTGTGTGTTATACGCCGATAAATATGGTAAGTATTTATGGCAACCCTGGACTTATAGGGTCACTAAAGGAAAAAAATGTTTTTGCTGAAATTACTGTTTACAGGGTATAGATACATAAAAGTTAACTGATTCCTTTTAAAAATGATTAAAAATAGATAAAAATCAATCATATAATGTGCCTGCAGTTTAGTTTCACTTTTAAACTGGTTTAATGTTTCTGTGAAGTAGAGAGACACACAGAACAAAAACAAACAAATCCAGGGCAGTGTTTTGTTTTTAAAATGAATCTGATTGGTTCTGAGGAGTTTTAGACCCACAGTAATGACAGCTTGGACCACAGTGAAAAGCTGCCATGAGATTTTTCATAAGGAGCCAGACAAGCAGGAAGTGTGGAGATCAGAGCAGAATTACAGCAACTTCAAAGCAAAAACGAACAATGAGGACATGAAACCAGGACTGCAGCAAGGTAAAGGAAGCGATTTAGCTAAAAAAAAAATCCTTTAGTGATCCTTTCAGGGACGCCTATTTACACATCCCAATAAGAAAGGAATGTCAAAAATTCCTTTGCATAGTGATTCAGATAGAATCAAAAATGTATAATTTTCAATGCAGAGCACTGCCCTTCAGCCTGTCATCATCTCCAAGAATATTTTCAAAAGTTCTTGGGGAAGCACTGGTCCCCTTGAGGCTTCAGTCTGTCTCAATAGTACCATATCTGGACAACTTACTCCTCACAGCCCACTTAGAGAAGCAACTCTGCCAGGATCTAGAATTGACACAATACAATCTGAGATGCTTGGGGTGGATTATCAGTCTAGAAAAATCCAATACAACTCCAACACAGAAAATTCTGTACTTGGGTTACAAAATCCTATCTGTGGAACAGAAGATAGGTTGGATATCTTCTCTTCCGGCAAAACTATGTCAGAGAATGTTGTGACAGGAGGGCCCGTGGGACCCAGAGGCTCTTGCAGGGTGTGAGGTACTCCTGTTTCAGCTTCACCGATGACTCTTGTGTCTAAAGTCATCCTATGTCCACTAGGGGCATAGGATGACTGAGAAATAATATCTTGGACTACATGAAATGGGGCAGTAATGTAATCCACAATATATACAAGATTGTCTGCAAGAACTAATTACAGGTTGTTGATTCTCAACCCAACAGTTCAATAGAAGAATGACTCATTCATGTGGGAACACAGACTGTTAAGGGGGTAATTAAGTCTGCTACTGTCATGTAAACTAACCGTAGTCTGGCTTCTAAAGACCTTCCATTGTGTGATGCTAATTAACACTGTATTGTGGGAATTTCTATTGATGATAAATGTGTATTGTATAGCAGGTGACAAGTCATGATGTCTGACTTGTCAGCTGTAGCTAATTAGCTCATGTGGATTGTGTCAGACCTGGTGCCAGAAAATCTACCCAAGATGTGTATTGGATGCTCGTTAGGAAGCATTGTATAATGTTGTGGGTGGAGTCGAGTCATTGTTCATATTTGGTTGCTGACTGTATATAAAGAGCCTGAGTTTACCATTAAGGGATGAATTTGTTTTGAACCAGAGAACAGAGCTGTGTGTGTCTCGTTTCTGGGGAATCCTAAGGGTCGTGTTCGTCTGCTGGATTGTGGAGTGTCGATAAGGTGTCGTGGGTTGGTGGGGTGGAATATCATAAACGGCATTAACCCCTGACCGTTACAAATGTATTTTCTTCAAACAAGTCACAGTTGCACAGTAAGAGAGGTCATGTTACCACTGGGGCTGATGACAGCAGCCATCCCGGCTGTGCAATGGGCAAGGTTCCACCAGAGAGATCTACAGAAATTCCTGTTGGAACAGATAAAGGACAAAGGTCTAGAAGAATCTGTATCGATCCCCACCAAGTTGAAACATTCGCTCTGGTGGTGAAAGGACAAAGAGAACCTAAACAAAGAGGTTCTCTGAGTCTTCCCTATCACATCCATTCTGACCACAGATGCGAGCAGTTGGGGTTGGGGAGCTCAACACTTTCTGGGTGCAGGGCAGGTGGACACCAGAAGAAGAAAGGTCTTCTTCCAATTGGAAGGAGTTAACAGCAATCCTAAGAGCTCTACTAGTGTTCCAGGACAAACTACATGGTCACCACCTTCAAGTCCGATCGGACAGCATGATGGCAGTAGCCTATGTAAACAAGCAGGGAGGTATCAGAAGTCCTTGTTTAGTGTTGGTGGCAAAACAGATGATTCAATGGGCAGAGATTCATCTAAAATCCATCTCCGCAATACACTTGAGGGGCGAACAGAACAACACTGCAGATTTCTTGAGTTGACAACTAGTTTCGAATCAAGAATGATCTCTACATATAGAAGTCTTCAACCTCATAGCATCTCACTGGGGGATCCCAGAGATAGATTTGTTCACAAGCAAGGAGAATACCAAAGTTCCCAATTTTTGCTCTCTATGCCCAGGAGATCAACTCTGGGTGGTAGATGCACTGTAGATACCATGGACCTTCAGTCTAGCTCATGCATTTCCACCACTTCACCTCATTCCGAGGGTCTTGGCCAAATTTCTGGCAGAAAAGACGTGTTTAATTCTGGTGGTACCTTATTGGCCCAAGAGACCTTGGTTCACAACATTACTGAAATTGACAGATCAACCACCTCTGAGGCTCCCATACAGACAGGACCTCTTGTCACAGGGACCCCTATTGCATCCTCAAGTACCCATGCTGAAACTTGCAGCATGGTTTCTGAAGAAGAAATTTTGAGGGGTAAGGGGTTATCAGAGAAAGGGATTCAAACCCTTCTTCAGAGTCGAAAGCCGGTCACTCGAGCTATCTACAGTAACATTTGGAAAAATGTAATTCCTGGTTGGCGGATCAGGGAAAGCGGATCAGGGAAAGCCTAACAAAGACATAACAAATATCTTGCAGTTTCTACAAGACGGGGTAGACAAAGGGTTAACCCCGAGTACCATTAAGGTACATATAGCGGCCCGAAGTGTATACTTAGGCCTCGTACACACGATCGGACATATCAGATGAAAACGGTCCGCGGACCATTTCCATCGGATATGTCCGATCGGGAGTTTGATCCGATGGCGTGTACACACCATCGGATCAAATTCCCCGTGACGCGGCGGTGACGTTGACGCCGCCACGTCACCGCACCAGGAAGTTAAACACTTCCGCGCATGCGCCGAATCCATTCGGCGGCGGCGCGGCGGTGGGGGATGACATGTCTGCTGGTAAGTGTACTAACCAGCAGACATGTCAGGCGGACAGATTCCCACCGGATAGATTTCAAAGCATGCTTTGAAATCTGTCGGGTGGAGAAATCTGTCCGCTAGCCCATACACACGAGCGGAGATGTCTGCTGAAACGGTCCATCCTTCTTTTTTCTTCTTAGATGCAACCAAATCTTTTGGACTGGCAGATTCTTTGTTCATACTTTTTTCTGGACAGTGTAAAGGACAAAAAGCTTCCAAGGCCACTATAACTAGGTGGATCAGGCTAGCTATAGCAGAAAGTTATAAAACACTGAATAAAGATCCTCCTGGGGGTGTTAAATACCACTCCACAAGGGCACTTTCGGCATCTTGGGCAGAAAAAGCTGGTGCCACACCGGAGCAAATATGTAAAGAAGCCACGTGGTCAAGCTTCTCCACCTTTTAAGGCACTATAGACTAGACTTGGGCCCAGATTCACAGAGTGCAATGCGCACATTACACCGTCGTAGAGCAAACGCTGTATGCCATGCCAACGTAGCGCGGAGAGGCAAGCATTGCATTCAACAAGCTATTGCTTGGTGTGGGTTTCGAAGGCGCACGCCGGCGTAAGTGGAAGTGGGCGTGACCCCGTGCAAATGATGGTCCGAGTGCTGGACAGGAATGCCAGCGTGGAGCAGTGTTTTTATGCCCGGCGTATCACGAACTGCACATGCGCCGTGATGTGGACGCATGCACAGCACCCCTCTGCGCCTGCTCACAACCATGCTGGCACAACCGCCCAAGCTATGCCGGATGACCATGTACACCGTGAACATAACATACACCCAGCCAGACGCATGTCCAACGTACAATATGGCAGCTTGTGTTCCCTGGTGCAGACCTGTGCTTGTCTGTTGCCAGGTTGCACCTCATGTATGGGGAAAAACTTTACGCTGGATGTACAACTTTTTTTTAACAAACCGGGGTTCTTTTATTGAACAAAAAATAAATGTACAGACAGCACATGCGACCATAAGAATAATCTGCTGACACAGTCAGCAACAGAACTAGATACATAAAAAGATCACCAACAGATGACATGTGAAAGTATTGCAGTAATAACAGCCTAACCTCAACTGCACTCCAACTATCAGAGCACCCAGACAACCCACACCTCCCAGAGACCGGAGAGGGGGAGAACAGAATTAACCACTAGGGGTCCCACCCCGAGGGAAGTAGGTAGTAGGAGAGAGAGTCCCCTTACAGGGACAGCCACGCCTGCCACACCATGTCAAATTTCCAGGGACAACCTCTGCTAATGTATGTTAACTTATAGAGTGGCAGAGCAGCGTCAATCATGGCTAACCAGGAGGACACAGACAGAGGGTCGGGAGACAACCACTTGCAGATAATCGCTTTTTTAGCGTAGAACAACAGGTAAGCAATAAGTAGCTCACTATGGTGTGATTTTTGGTCATCATCCGGTATACCCAGAAGGGCCAGCTCTGGCGTTAGAGGGAGCGACAGATCTAGCTTAAGGTTTACCAACTCAAATACTTCCCTCCAAAAGGCCTGCAGCTTGGGCCATCCCAGTTCATATGCAAAAAGTCGCCCATATGTACTAAGCAGCGGGGACAATGAGGATCCCTGTCTGGGTATATTCTTTGTAGGCTAACTGGCGTAAAGTACACCTTATGCAGCAATTTGACTTGCAGCAGTTTATCTCGAGCCGAGACAACTAGCTTAGGGCAATTTTCAAACGCACCCTCCCAGTCCTCTCTATCCAGGGTAGGGATATCCTCCCTCCACCGAACCCACAGGTTCTCAAGCTTCGGTGAGTCATTCATAAGCAGGACCCTGCACAGAACCGAAAGCGGCTTCGGCAAAACCTCCTGTGAGAGAACTTCCTCAACAGGGTCAAGCGGCAGCGAGGGCCTAACCGGGAACTGAGCTCTCGCCGCATGCCGAAGCTGAAGGTATCGAAAGAACATCCAGCCCGGGAGGCGAAAGTCCCTCTGATGCTGCGGGAACGTTAACAGCACGCCCTCGGGCATAATGTCGCGTAAGACCTTCACCCCGAATCCCGCCCAGACCTGCGGATCAGGAAACGTCTGGAAGTGAGGCAGTGATGTGTTACCCCAAAGAGGTTGCACTGGGGACCATCTATTCTCCCCTGGGAAACGCTTCCTAGCCGCCACCCATACCCTGTATGTGGCGACAGTGGGAATCGGCACCAACTCGTAGGCGCGAGTCCCCCTATACACCAAATTGTGTTGATCCAACAACGATCCCGCCGGACGTACAACTTACGCGCATCTCGTGTAGCATGCGTCGGGCACACGCATGTTCATGAATCACCGTATTTCCCTCATTTGCATGTTTGAATGGCTAATCAATGGGAGCAGCACCGTGCGCCCTGCCCATATTTTTGCCCATGCTACGCCGGCGTGTGCAAGCTACATCGGCAGGGTGTAGCCTGTTTTTAGGTGCATGTTGGTGTGGGTCTGGCGCACACATACATTGGTGCACATTTGCACTTGCATCGGCGTAATGTGCTATACGTCGGAGTAAATGCTTTGTGAATCTGGGCCATGATGTCCAGTCAGGCTCAGGCTTTTGGGTGGAAAGTCCTCCAAGCTGTGGTCCTGCCCTAATCTGGTGAGTCCTTGGGGATCCTCTCAAGGGCTGTCCTGAAAGACAACTGGGGAAAACTGGAGTTAGTACTCACCGGTAACTCCTTTTCCAGTAGTCTTCCAGGACAGCACGATCCCACCCTTTTAGGTTATGTTGATGCATTAACATGTTAACCTGTTGTGGTTATATTTTTCAGTTCCGTCCTTCGTTTTTGGTGAATGACTGACCAGGGACCTGAGGGACCACCTTTTGAACTGTTTGGCAATGTGTTTGCTGTGTCGATGGGAGGGACTCATCTCTCAAGGGCTGTCCTGGAAGACTACTGGAAAAGGAGTTACCGGTGAGTACTAACTGTCCATTTATACAATATTTATAACACATAACATGTACATACCAAAAATGACACCCCAAAATAGATTCTCCTCCTGAGTGCGGCAATACCACATGCGTGAGACTTCCACAGCCTGGCTACATACAGAGGCAGAGTACAGCAGATCATGGCAGGGTATGGCTGAGCATGGATGGATGGATGTGACTGCAATCATCACTGAGCAGCGCTGTGGGCACTACAGATCCAGCCCACGGGGCTGCTGCCAACGATATCTCCCCCTCTCCTCTCACACTGTACCGATCGGTACACAGAGGGGAGAGAAGAACCAGCATCATGACATGTCACCGGTTTGTTTACAAGTGATCGCTCCGTCATTTCATGGAGTGATCACGTGGTAAACGGTCGTTATCAGGGGCCATTTTCCGTTATTGACGTCCTCCCAGGGGGTGCGATTCTAGGAGGATGTCAATGTATGCCCTCCCAGAATTAACGAACCGGTCGTTAAGTGGTTAACACTAAAACATTCCTCCACCCATACTGCTCACTGATTGGTCCAGTGTAGGACGGGGACTGGGTGATATTAGCCTGTAATCCCCTGGTCACTTTCCTGAGCTGTGTTCCCCGTCCTGTATTTCTCTCGGATAATCTTCCTTCTCTGTGCTGCAGACACAATTTATGTCTCTAGACTGGATTTATGGAGATTCTGGGGATAAGCAAAAGGTTGATTTTCACCATAGATGTTACTCCACCTAGGCACTTGGGGTATGTGCTTTGTAACCGCATGTTAGTGAAGGTTTGGTTAGAGCCGATTCGCGCTTTTCAGTCTCCATGCTTTTACAGGTCGTATAAATGCGCTGCAATAAACAAGACACTAATTAAAAAAATGCCGAATGTGCCATGTCAAAAACGAATGTGAGTTTTACAAGAACGGGCGCTTTCGTCCCCTCATTTAGACTGAGCATGCGTGGGTTTTTTAACCGATGGTCGTGCGTACTAACCATTGGTTTGGACCTATCGGTCAGCGGTCCATCGGTTCGATTTTAAAGCAAGTTCTCTAGTTTTTGTCCGAAGGACAACAGATCGATGGGCCGTACACACTGTCGATTTGGACCAATGAAACTGAACTTCAGTCTGTTTTCATTGGGTTTGACCGATCATGTGTACGCGGCCTCAGACCGAGTGCAGTCTCAGGAGATGGGAGGCAGCAGTGTGGGATCTCTGCAACTTGTCTCATGTAAACATTTCGGCCAGATTCTCGTAGATCTGCCCTTTGTTAGCGTAGTGTATACCATTTACGCTACGCCTCCGCACTTTTTACGGGCAAGTGCTGTATTCTCAAAGCACTTGCTCCGTAATTTGCGGCGGCCTAGTGTAAATGGGCCGGCGTAAGGCCGTGTAATTCAAATTAGGAAGGAGGTGGGCGTGCTGTATTTAAATTAAGCGCGCCCTCCTGCCGGACGAACTGTGCATGCCGCCGGTAAACATAGCCCACTGCGCATGCTCATAGTACGAAGCAAATACATTGGTTTCGACGTGAACGTAATTAACGCACAGCCCTATTCGCGATAGGGCCAAGCGTAACATTGCAACTTAGATCAGACGGTGTAAGTGACTTACGCCAGTCGGATCTATGCCAAATTTATGCTTAACTGATTCTAATAATCAGTCGAATAGATAGGAGGGCTCAGAAACAGAGATACGATGGTGTATCTGGAGATACAGCGTCGTATCTCTTCTGAGAATCTGGCCCTTCATCATCCACTGGTAGGAGATCAGAGGAGCCATTTACTAGTTACCTTGAGAGGGGAATTGTAAGGTCCTCAGAGACAAAGCTGCCTGATGTAGGTGGAGTCCTGGTTTAGGGGAACCAATCAGCTCATGTCTAGTAATAATCTTTCTATTTCTATTTTAGTAGATGGACGGGAGATGAGGAAAACCTCAGAGGATTGTCTCACTTTGTCTCCAGACTGTAAAATAGAAGATGAGGACATCACACAGTATAGTCCAGGAGAAAACCCGACTACCTCAAATGTCCATCCGGCACCACACAGTGTAGATGGACCATCGTATTCCTCTTATCCTGAGGAACCTCAGACTGTGCGGGATGGTGCCGGACCATCGTATTCCTCTTATCTTGAGGAACCTCAGACTGTGAGGGACAGTGCCGGACCATTGTATTCCTCTTATCCTGAAGAACCTCAGACTGTGCGGGACTGTGCCATCTTTCCAACAGATAAGAGATTTTCCTGTACTGCGTGTGGGAAGAGTTTCCCTTCTAAAGCCCATCTTAATAGGCATAAAAGATCTCACATGGGGGAGAAGCCGTATTCCTGTCCTGAGTGTGGGAAATGTTTTTCAGATAAGTCCCATCTTTCCACACATGAGAGATCTCACACGGGGGAGAAGCCGTATTTCTGTCCTGAGTGCGGGAAATGTTTTACACAGATATCCAGTTTTTACAGACATCAGAGATCTCACACGGGGGAGAAGCCGTATTCCTGTCCTGAGTGCGGCAAATGTTTTTCAGAGAAGTACAAGCTTTCCACACATCAGAGATCTCACATGGGGGAGAAGCCACATTCCTGTCCTGAGTGCAGGAAATGTTTTTTACAGGAGTCCCATCTTCACGCACATCAGAGATCTCACACAGGGGAGAAGCCGTATTCCTGTCTTGAGTGCGGGAAATGTTTTTCAGGGAAGTCTAGTCTTTCCAGACATCAGAGATCTCACACGGGGGAGAAGCCACATTCCTGTTCTGAATGTGGGAAATGTTTTTCACAGAAGTCCAATCTTTCCACACATCTGAGATCTCACACGGGGGAGAAGCCGTATTCCTGTCCCGAGTGTGGGAAATGTGTTTCAGATAAGTCCAGTCTTTACACACATCAGAGATCTCACACGGGGGAGTATCCATATTCCTGTCCTGAGTGCAGGAAATGTTTTTTAAATTCATCCAGTCTTTCCACACATCAGAGATCTCACACGGGGGAGAAGCCGTATTCCTGTTCTGAGTGCGGGAAATGTTTTTCACAGAAGTCCGATCTTTCCAAACATCAGAGATCTCACACGGGGGAGAAGCCGTATTCCTGTTCTGAGTGCGGGAAATGTTTTTCACAGAAGTCCGATCTTTCCAAACATCAGAGATCTCACACGGGGGAGAAGCCGTATTCCTGTTCTGAGTGCGGGAAATGTTTTTCCATGAAGTCCAGTCTTTACACACATCAAAGATTTCACAGGGGAGAAGCCGTATTCCTGTCCTAAGTGTCGGAAATGTTTTTCACAGAAGTCCGATCTTTCCAAACATCAGAGATCTCACGCGGGGGAGAAGCCGTATTCCTGTCCTGAGTGTGGTAAATGTTTCTCACGGAAGTGCAATCTTTCCATACATCAGAGATCTCACACGGTGGAGAAGTTTTATACCTGTCCTGAGTGAGGGAATTGTTGCTTACTGAAGTCCTGTCTTCCTGTACATCAGGGACCCCACACAACCCCCGAGGTGTATTAGTGAGTGCGGGAAATGTCTTGTATATAAATGTTGCTGGACATCACAGCTCTCATGTGGGGAAGAAGCACACCCTGATATACACCTCAGATATACAGGCATACCCAACTTTAAGTACACTCACTTTACATACACTCGCAGGTATGTCCTTACTTGCAAGTGTATGTAAAGTGCCTTACAAGTACTGTATAGACATTTTGCAGCCGCAGTAGAAGGAGCTGAAGCTCCGAGAGCATAGCCCACCCTGTTCCAGTGTGCCCCCGACACCCCCACTGAACACTAGAAGTGAAAAAAGGTATTTATTCACTTTAAGTACATTTTCATTTTACATACATGCTCTGATCCCATTATTGTACTTAAAAGTGGGGTATGCCTGTACTCCATGGCTGATCTTCATCATGTAAGAAACAGTTCATAGGGAGATCAGAGATCACCAAAGACATGGATGAAGTGTTGTACCGTGTTGGCCATTTGATAGCAGGAGAAAAATAAAAATGAAGTCATTACCTCTCATTGGCTGAGTACATTTTGTGGTGGAAGATTTCACAAACACTTAGAGGTCGGTATAAAATAAAAATAGTTGAATGAATGTGAGCGGCCATGATGAATATTGGATGTATTTTATTTCATACACTGATTTCCTTGGCTCCATCTAGTGGCCATAAAGCGTTATTGTGCTATTTTTACTGATTGAGGTATTTAATGAAAAATACCATTTTATGGCCACTAGATGGAGCTGACAATCATAGGAAATCACTGTGTTACATTCTAGCAATATGTGTAAGAGCTGAATGAATTTCCTATAAGTAGAGCCCTCAGTTTGCTCTGTCAGACATGATTTCATACTAATACCTGAGATCATACTCGTACACTTATCAGTACAGCAGATATTGGGGGATAGAAGGTAAAGTGTATGGAAGCCTCACCTTCTAATACAACCCATTCAGTCTAAAATAGAAATGAAAGGCAAAACATTTGTGTATAGATATAAAATATATTAGAAGTACTTTTCTCCCCTTTTTTATAAGTGATCACATTCCCTCTGTTCTCAGCTGCATAAGAGTTGAGATAGGAGAAACAGAAACACACCGGTCTTCCCAGTGAATGGCTGTGCAGGGGGGAGGTGGTAAGCGCAAGTCTGATCATTGGAGGAGAGCAGGTTGACTTCCAAGCTCAGTACAGCCAGAAAACTGACTATGCTGTGTTGTCCTGCCTAGTGTGGTCAGTTATTAACCGGAAAGTAGAGGGAGTGGCAGGATCACCAGGGATTTCACACAAAGGAAGCAATACAAAGAGAACAGGAGACTTCTTCATACCAGTACATGGGACAGCAGACACAGATCAGGAAGAGGAAATGTTGGACTTGTATATTCTTTACCCAGTTCAGCCTTGGGACGGTTTTACCCCCCTCCCTTCATGACCAGCCCAGGCCATTGTTTGCTATGTAACACTGCGCTCCTTTACCTGGTAATTGCTCAGTCATGTGACGCTGCACACAAATGACATTTATATTATTGTTTCCCACCAATAGAGATTTATTTTGGTGTTTTTTGATCACCTCTGCGTTCTTTAATGTTTTATTACATAAACAACAAAAATGTATTTTTAAATTAAAACAATATTTTTACTTTCCGCTATAAAATATCCAGCAGAAAAACAAAAACATCAAACTTCTTCATAAATTTTGGCCAAAATCTATTCTGCTCCATGTCTTTGGTAAAAAAAAAAATCCCAATAAGTGTATATTGACTGGTTTGTGTGAAAGTTATAATGTCTATAACTATGGGATATATTAGAATTTTTATTTGTTTATACTACTAATGGCGGTGAACAGCGACTTCTAATGAGACTAATATAGTGTGACGGGAAATCTGACACTCACTGACATCACCAGAGACAATACAGAGATCAGTGATAATGCTATACACTGTCACTGTACTAATGACACCGGCTGGGAACTGACATCACCAGTGACACCAATACAGAGATCAGTGATAATACTATGCACTGTCACTGTACTAATGACACCGGCTGGGAACTGACATCACCAGTGACACCAATACAGAGATCAGTGATAATACTATGCACTGTCACTGTACTAATGACACCGGCTGGGAACTGACATCACCAGTGACACCAATACAGAGATCAGTGATAATACTATGCACTGTCACTGTACTAATGACACCGGCTGGGAACTGACATCACCAGTGACACAGAGATCAGTGAATACAGTCAGTACTAATCACCGGCTGGGAACTGACATCACCATGACACCATTACAGAGACTGATATTACTATGCACTGTCACTGTACTAATGACACCGGCTGGGAACTGACATCACCAGTGACACCAATACAGAGATCAGTGATAATACTATGCACTGTCACTGTACTAATGACACCGGCTGGGAACTGACATCACCAGTGACACCAATACAGAGATCAGTGATAATACTATGCACTGTCACTGTACTAATGACACCGGCTGGGAACTGACATCACCAGGGACACCAATACAGAGATCAGTGATAATACTGTGACGGATTAGGTAAAATGCTCATTTTCTATGTATCTTTTCTATACTATAAAGTCTATATTTTTCCTGTATATAAACTGCTTTTATATTCCTTTCTCAAATTGGCCGCTAGTAGCCCCCCCCCCCATCGAGTGATGCATCTAACTAAAAGATGGCGCCTCCTCCCAGGACTACACCCTATCTGATGACGCTCAGATCCTGGAGGAAGTTCACCTTACATGGACACAACCAATCAGAAGCTACAAGTATCTAGATAACATTATGCTAATGATACATTTGCTTACAGCATTAGTCTCTCACCTATAAAACCCCCCATGTATCCGGAACCAATAAAGAGAGTATCATCAATCTGAGCACAGTCTCAGTGTGGTCCTTTTCTCGTGCATGCACTACATCATATAGGCCTAATCAGGACGGGGGCAGATACTCACCAGACGATTAATCTGATCCATATTAGCTGGCGTCCTAACGCGGGGCCCCCGGGTTGTGAACCAACAGACAGCCAATCGTGAAGGCGCAGAGGTGGACCTACATGGACGGGCTGGAGACTGATCACCCCCAGAGTACGGTAAGACATACCTTTCAGTACCTTACCAGTACGTGACCCATCTCCGTTGTTGGTCTACCTCTGTGTCTGATGGAATGCCCAGATGGCACAAAACCCCCCCAAATGACCCCATTTTGGAAAGTTGACACCCCAAGCTATTTGTTGAGAGGCATGGTGAGTATTTTACAGCTCTCATTTGTTTTTGAAAATGAAGAAGGAAAAGAAAACATTTTTTTTTAATTTTCAAAACTTTGTGACAAAAAGCGAGATCTGCAAAATACTCACCATACCTCTCAGCAAATAGCTTGGGGCGTCTACTTTCCAAAATGGGGCCATTTGGGGGGTTTGTGCCATCTGGGCATTCCATGGCCTCCGAAGCTGTGATAGGCAGCGAGGAGTGAAATCAAATATTTACGCTCTTAGAAGTCCTGAAGGCGGTGATTAGTTTTCGGGGCCCCGTACGCGGCTAGGCTCTCAAAAATTCCCACACATGTGGTATCCCCGTACTCAGGAGAAGCAGCAGAATGTATTTCGGGGTGTAATTCCACATATGCCCATGGCATGTGTGAGCAATATATCATTTAGTGACAACTTTGTGCAAAAAAAAAAAGAAAAAAAATTGTTCTGCAACTTGTGTCAAAATATAAAATATTCCATGGACTTGACATGCCTCTCAGGAAATAGCTTGGGGTGTCTACTTTCCAAAATGGGGTCATTTGGGGGGGGGGGGTTTGAACTGTCCTGGCATTTTATGCACAACATTTAGAGTTGGTTCACACTGGGGCGACTTGAGGTCGCCTCAAGTCGTCCCAAGTCGCGCTGTAGAGAAAAACAATGTTAGTGAATGGGAGCGGTGTTAATACACACTACTCATGTCGCTCCGACTTCAGAAAAGGTTCCTGTACTAGTGTTGCTCACGAATATTCGCTACGAATATTGCATATTCGAGTATTCGCGAATAACTCGAATATTGCGGCGAATATTCGTATTTTTTCAAATTTATTTTTAAAACAGATCACATCCTAGTGATCTCCATCGACGTCTAAAAGCATTGCTGGTATGATTAGAGAGAGACCCTGGGCCGAGTAGCTGATGCGATTCTTTTATGTTGCCGAAAATTCGCATTGCGAATTTTCGGCAACATAAAAGAATCGCATCAGCTACTCGGCCCTTCTTTTGCATCAGAGCCAATCAGAATAACTCGAATATTCGGCAAAAGGAATATTGCGCGATATTCCTTTTGCCGAATATTCTAGTTATTCTGATTGGCTCTGATGCAAAAGAAGGGCGGAGAAGATAATCGCGCAATAGGAATATTGCGCGATTATCTTCTCCGCCCTTCTTTTGCCCCCTTATTCTCCTTTCTTTTAAGTAGAGTTAGTGCATATTAGTTTAGTAATACAGGTAATGATCTCCGTTTATGAGAATTTCACAATCATTTTCGCATTTTTTTGGATAAAATATCACGAATATTCGATATTAGCGAATATTCTTCTATATATTCGTGCAATATCGCAAAATCGAATATGGCGCATTCCGCTCAACACTATCCTGTACGACTTCAATCCGACTTGTTGCCTCAAGTCTGATCACTAGCTACTTGGAAAGATAAGATAACATACATTTCTCACAGGCAAACCTCTCCCTCTCCCAGAGCTGATTGTTGTTTTATTGGGCACTGGAATGTCTCCTGTCCTGGAAGTCGTGTTGTAAATCGCCCCAGATCGCCCTGTGGTTCATGCTCAAGTCGTGTCTGAGTCGCCTCTGAAAGTCGCTCTGGAAGTCGTGTCACCCCAGTGTGAACCGACTCTTAGAAGCTTATGTCACACATCACTAGGGTTGCCACCTCATCCCTTTAAAAAAGAACACATAGTAATTACACAGGTTATGGGGCTAATTTAATGTCGATAAAGCACCAAGTGAGTTTAATTAGCACTTTAATCAGCCAGAGAACCTGTGTAATTACTATGTGTTCTTTTTTAAAGGGATGAGGTGGCAACCCTACACATCACCCACTCTTCTAACCACTTGAAGACAAAGCCCTTTCTGACACTTTTTGTTTACATGAAAAAATTTTTTTTTAAAGAAAATGAGTTTGAACCCCCAAACAGTACATTTTTTTTAAAGCAAAGGCCCTACAGATTAAAATGGTGGGTGTTGCATTTTTTTCCCCACATATTATTTGTGCAGTGATTTTTTAAATGCATTTTTTGGGGAAAAAATAACATTTTTAAATTTGAATGCGCTAAAACACACTATATTGTCCAAATGTTTGATGAAATACAAAAGATGATCTTAGGCCGAGTACATGGATGGATACCAAACACGACATACTTTAAAATTGCGCACAAACGCGCAGTGGCGACAAACTACATACATTTTTAAAAGCCTTTACAGGTCACCACATTAGATTTACAGAGGAGGTCTACTGCTGAAATGACTTCCCTCAGTCTGACCTTCGCGGTGATACCTCACATGTATGGTACTATTGCTGTTTACATGACGCCAGACCAACGCTTGTGTTCTTCTTTGCACGAGAGATGGGGGGACAGGGGTGCTTTTTTATTATTATTAATTTTTCTTTATTATTGTATTTTTAAATTGGATCCAGTGGATGCAAAGGAGGGGTTTCGGCATCCATCTTGCCCCACATAGCACCCTTCAGGTACTTCACTCACCCCCCTCTCTGTCACTCTCCATCAATTTCTCTAAGGATAGCTGTGATCTACCGGACCCCTAGACCAGTATCTACCGCAACCCTAGACCAGTATCTACCGGACCCCTAGACCAGTATCTACCGGACCCCTAGACCAGTATCTACCGGACCCCTAGACCAGTATCTACCGGACCCCTAGACCAGTATCTACCGGCCCCCTAGACCAGTATCTACCGGCCCCCTAGACCGATATCTACTGGACCCCTAGACCGGTATTTACCGGACCCCTAGACCGGTATCAACCTTTCTTGATGACTTCTCTGCCTGGCTACCCTACTTTCTCTGTTCTGAAATCCCCACAATCATTCCCTATTAATACCAACACTCCTGCTACTTCCAAACCTCTCTGAAATGAAGTGATGGATAGACGCTTCCACTCACTCTGAAGGCAATACCCTTGATCTTCTTTTCTCCCACCTATGCAATCCGTGAGACCTCTCCAACTATCCTTTCCCTCTCTCTGATCACCACCTTATTAGTTTCACTCTCTCCTCTCCCTCCAACCACCTAACAGCTGCCCATAGAAACCTACTCCATCTAAACCCTTCTCTTCTGTGCTACTGACCACCTCTATGACAAAATCGCACCCCTGTCCTGCACTGACCTATGCACTTTGGTCTACAACCATTCACTTTTAGCCTCACTGGACACACTGGCCCCCCTCACTACACACAATCAGGCCCCGTCCCCCTCAACCCTGGCAAACAGATGACACTAGAAGTCTGAAAAACACAGCCGTGCTCTTGAGCTCCTGTGGCGTAAGACAAAGTCCCAGATAGATTTCAACCAATATAAATCTGCCCTCCAAAATTAGAATTCCTGCCTCCTCACTGCCAAGCAGACCGATTTTATCACTCTCAATAACAACTTATCACCCTGCCCCCCTCAACTCTTCTCTATGTTCATCCCTCTACTTCATCCTCCACCCACCAACTCACTCACTGCCCAGTACTCTTCACTGCTTCTCTTCCTACTTATCCAACTGCACCTTTTGTGTTACCTACAATTCTACTTCCTCCTCTCCTCTCCTTTCTCTGTTGGGGTCCCCCAAGGTTCTGTTCTTGGATCTCTCATATTCTTGTTCTACACTTCTTCCCTGGGCAGCTGAGGTAGCCTCCCACGGCTTCCAATATCATTTCTAAGCTGAGGACACCCAAATGTATCCCTCTTCCCCTCAGCTCACTCTATGAGTCTCCTCACATATCACTAATTTACTGACAGACATATCAGCCTTATGCTGCGTACAGACGATCGGACATTCCGGCAACAAAACCGTGGATTTTTTCTGACGGATATTGGCTTAAACTTTTCTTGCATACACACGGTCACACAAATGCTGTTGGAAATTGCAAATGTCAAGAACATGGTGACGTACAACACGTACGACGAGCTGAGAAAAATAAAGTTCAATAGCCAGTGCGGCTCTTCTGCTTGTTTCCGAGCATGTGTGACATTTTCTGCGTCGGAATTGTGTACACACGGTCGGAATTTCCCACAAGTTTTGTTGTCCGAAAATTTGAGAACCAGCTCTTAAATTTTTGTTGTCGGAAATTCTGACAGCAAATGTCCAATGGAGCCTACACACGGTCAGAATTTCCGACAACAAGTTCCAGTTGAACATTTGTTGTCGGAAATTCCGAGCGTGTGTACGCGGCATTAATGTCACACCACTTCCTCAAATTAAATCTATCCAAAACCAAGCCCATAATATTTCCTCCCCTACGTGCTCCTTCCCCTGACTTCTCCATCAAAATCAATGGCTCAGCTATCAACCCATCCCCACCTGCCAGGGTGCTAGGTGTAATCCTGGACTTTGAACTCTCCTTTCTGCCCCACATCCAATCACTTTCCAAAGCTTGTCACTGTAACCTCCACAACATCTCCAAAATACTCCCCTTCCTAACCAATGACACCACAAAGCTCCTAATCCACTCCCTGGTCATCTCTTGCCTCCCTTCTCATTGGCTTACCTTTACATAAGCCACCCCCCTTCAGTCCATCATGAATGCTGCCGCCAGACTCATCCACCTTACAAACCGCTCAGTGTCTGCTACTCCTCTCTGCCAATCCCTCCACTGACTGACACTCACCCAACTAATTAAATTCAAAATACTAACAATAACTTAAAGCCATCCACAACTCGGCCCCCAGCTACATCACTAACCTAGTCTCTAAATACCAACCTAATTGTTCTCTTCATTCCTCCCAAGGCCTCCTGCTCTCCAGCTCCCCTGTCACCTCCAAGATATTTCCAGAGCCTCTCCAATCCTCTGGAACTCTCTACCCCAATCTGCCTGACAATCTCCTACTCTATCCACTTTCAGACGGTCCCTGAAAACTCATCTCTTCAGAGAAGCCTATCCTGCCTTCACAAACAACTGTACATTTTCTCCATCCCCCACAGTTATTACCTTTTGTATCACTTGACCCTCCATCTTAGATTGTAATCTCTAATGATCAGGGTCCTCTGACTCCTCCTGTATTGAATTGTATTGTAACTGTACTGTCTGCCATCTCATTGTAAAGTGCTGTTGGAGCCATACAAATCCTGTATAATAAAAATATATGACTGCCTAGTCCAGCCTTTCTCAGTCAGGGTTCCTCCAAAGGTTTCTAGGGGCTCCTTGTCACTTCCTTGGGCTGTATATGGAAGTGTCACCTACCAGACATTTCTGGATACTGGAGATTGTCATCATTGCACCAACACACAATTTATTTCATTTAATATATTTTTTATTACAATTACAATTTTAACAAGAGTGCAGAAAGAACTGTATAAAATATTAAGAAAATAAATCCAATTGGTCAGGAAAATGACGTGTCTGGAATGTGGAGGCGGAGTCATTATTAATTTGTGTACAATACAATACACAACGTGTTACATTATTATAACAAAGTATTGTAGAAAAGATCACACCATAGAAAATGGGGGAAAGGAGAAAATAAACCCGGATATGAAGGTGACATTTGTGTACGAGGAACACCTTAACAATTACCACCATTTTATTCTCCAGGGCCCCTGCTTTCAGAAAATATATGTTTGGGGGTTTTATCTAATCTTCAGGCCCAAAATCTGCATTTTACCATGTGTGCAAAAATAATGGAAAACCAGCTCCGGCAGTGAAAGGGTTAATGTGAGCTAGATGGGATCACTCTGCTGTGGTCACACTCTAATCATTAGAGCTCCCCCTAGCTGCAGCCTGGTAATAACATTGCTAGGAGGTCTATTCATTTATCTGCTCCATACTTCCCATCTTTATATAAACGTCTCCTGACATTTAGGCCGCGTACACACGAGGGGATATGTCCGCTGAAAACGGTCCGATGGACCGTTTCAGCAGACATCTCCGCTCGTGTGTATGGGCTAGCGGACAGATTTCTCCACCCGACAGATATCAAAGCAAGCTTTGAAATCTATCCGGTGGGAATCTGTCCGCCCGACATGTCTGCTGGTTAGTACACTTACCAGCAGACATGTCGGCTCCCACCGCCGCCGCGCCGCTGCCGAATGGATTCGGCGCATGCGCGGAAGTGTTTTACTTCCTGGTGCGGTGACGTGGCGGTGACGCGGCGGCGTCAACATCACCGCCGCGTCACCACTACGTCACCGCGCCGTCCGGCGGCGGGGAATTTGATCCGATGGTGTGTACACGCCATCGGATCAAACTCCCGATCGGACATATCCGATGGAAATGGTCCGCGGACCGTTTTCATCGGATATGTCCGATCGTGTGTATGGGGCCTTAGGGGTCTAGTCATAAATAATTGTACAGCAATTTTCCGGGTGAAAATACATGTACATTCCTTCTGTGTGAATGAGGGGAAAATGGAGTTTAATTGGCTATTTGCTGGTCGAATAATTTCCATTGATTTAAAATAGAAAATACTACATTTGTCACTAGCTGGAGATAATTGCTATTATACTTAGCGCCATCTAAAGCCCAAACATAGTATTTCTCATTTTATATCAATGGTTAGTGTAATAGTGTTGTGTTATGTAAGTTCTATCCTTCAATGTGTCCTGTACTGATAAGTGTATGAGTATGATCTCAGGTATTAGTATGAAGACATGTCTGATGAAGGGAAATAAGACGTCTGTTTTTCACAGAATTTATTGGACTAATGTGACAATCATTCATCCAGCTGTTACAATTTCTGGCTGTGATCTAACACAGTGATTTCCGATAATCATCAGCTCCATCTAGTGGCCATAATCAGGTATTTTTCCTGAAATACCTCAATTAGTGCAATACTGCATTATGGCCACTAGATGGAGTCAAGGAAATCAGAGTATGAAATAAAATACATCCAATATTCATCACAGCTGGGTGAATGCCGGTCAGAAACGTTCAACTATTTTTTTATAAACAGACCTCTAAGTGTTTGTGAAATCTTCCACCACAAAATGTACTCAGCCAATGAGAGGGAATGACTCCATTTTTATCTTTGTCCTGCTATCAATGGCCAACACGGTACAACCCTTCATCCATGTCTTTGGTGATCTCTGATCTCCTTATGAACTGTTTCTTACATGATGAATATCAGCCATGGAGTATATCTGAGGTGTATATCAGGGTGTGCTTCTTCCCCACATGAGAGCTCTGATGTCCAGCAACATTCATATACAAGACATTACCCACACACAAGGCACTAATACATCTCGAGGGTTGTGTGGGATCCCTCATGTACAGGAAGACAGGACTTCAGTGAGGAACATTTACCTCACTCAGGACAGGAATACGGCTTTTCCCCTGTGTGAGATCGCTGATGTCTGTAAAGATTGGACTTCTGTGAAAAACATTTCCCTCAAGCAGGACAGGAATACGGCTTCTCCCCCATGTGAGATCTCTGATGTCTGTAAAGATTGGACTTCACTGAAAAATATTTCCCACACTCAGGACAGGAAAAGGGCTTTTCCCCGTGTGAGATCTCTGATGTGTGTAAAGGCTGGACATATCTGAAAAACATTTCCCACACTCAGGACAGGAATACGGCTTCTCCCGTGTGAGATTTCTGATGTCTGTAAAGACTGGACTTATCTGAAAAACATTTCCCACACTCAGGACAGGAATACGGCTTCTCTCCTGTGTGAATTTGCTGATGTGTGTAAAGATAGGACTTCTGTGAAAAACATTTCCCGCACTCAGGACAGGAATACGGCTTCTCCCCTGTGTGAGTTCTCTGATGTGTGTTAAGATGGGACTTCCGTGAAAAACATTTCCCACACTCAGGACAGGAATACGGCTTCTCCCGTGTGAGTTCTCTGATGTGTGGAAAAATCTGAATTGTTTGAAAAACATTTCTCGCACTCAGGACAGGAATAAGGCTTCTCCCCCGTGTGAGATCTCTGATGTCTGTAAAGATGGGACTTCTGTGAAAAACATTTCCCACACTCAGGACAGGAATACGGCTTCTCCCCCGTGTGAGATCTCTGATGTCTGTAAAGATGGGACTTCTGTGAAAATGTTTTACCACACTCAGGACAGGAATACGGCTTCTCCCCCGTGTGAAATCTCTGATGTGTGTAAAGATTGGACTTGGTTAAAAAACATTTCCCGCACTCAGGACATGAATACGGCTTAGCCCCCGTGTGAGATTTCTGATGTGTGTAAAGATTGGATTTGTTTGAAAACCATTTACCGCACTCAGGACAGGAATACGGCTTCTCCCCCGTGTGAAATCTCTGATGTGTGTAAAGATTGGACTTGGTTAAAAAACATTTCCCGCACTCAGGACATGAATACGGCTTAGCCCCCGTGTGAGATTTCTGATGTGTGTAAAGATTGGATTTGTTTGAAAACCATTTACCGCACTCAGGACAGGAATACGGCTTCTCTCCCGTGTGAGATCTCTGATGTTTGTTAAGATCGGACTTCTGTGAAAAACATTTCCCGCACTCAGGACAGGAATATGGCTTCTCCCCCGTGTGAGATCTCTGATGTATGGAAAGATGGGACTTATCTAAAAAACATTTCCCACACTCAGAACAGGAAAATGGCTTCTCCCCCATGTGAAATGTTTTATGCACGTTGAGTTCAGATTTAAAACGAAAACCCTTCCCACACTCAGTACAGAAAAACCTCTTCTCTATTGGAAGGATGGCACCGTCCCGCACAGTCTGAGGTTCCTCGGGATAAGAGGAATACGATGGTCTGGCACCGTCCCGCACAGTCTGAGGTTCCTCAGGATAAGAGGAATACGATGGTCCGGCACCGTCCCACACAGTCTGAGGTTCCTCAGGATAAGAGGAATACGATGGTCCGGCACTGTCCTGCACAGTCTGAGGTTCCTCAGGATAAGAGGAATACGATGGTCCGGCACCGTCCCACACAGTCTGAGGTTCCTCCGGATAAGAGGAATACGATGGTCCGGCACCGACCCGCACAGTCTGAGGTTCCTCAGGATAAGAGGAATACGATGGTCCGGCACCGTCCCGCACAGTCTGAGGTTCCTCAGGATAAGAGGAATACGATGGTCCGGCACCGACCCGCACAGTCTGAGGTTCCTCAGGATAAGAGGAATACGATGGTCCGGCACCGTCCCACACAGTCTGAGGTTCCTCAGGATAAGAGGAATACGATGGTCCATCTACACTATGTGGTGCCGGATGGACATTTGAGGTAGTCGGGTTTTCTCCTGGACTATACTGTGTGATGTCCTCATCTTCTACTTTACAGTCTGGAGACAAAGTGAGACAATCCTCTGAGGTTTTCCTCATCTCCCGTCCATCTACTAAAATAGAAATACAAAGATTATTACTAGACATGAGCAGATTGGTTCCCCTAAACCAGGACTCCGCCCACATCAGGCAGCTTTGTCTCTGAGGATCTTACAATTCCCCCCTCAAGGTAACTAGTAAATGGGTCCTCTGATCTCCTACCAGATCATTTCTTTATTCATGGACCTTAGTCAGAGAGTGAGCAAACAACGAGAACTGTCTTTCATAGGAGTGACAGTGATGAGGGGATTATAGGACGAGTGTCTCCTCCCCCTCTATCACTCATTACCATCTTCCCAACACAAGAAGTCCTGCACTTCCTTATGATTTAGTCATGAATAACAGGAGGGCTGAGCCCCACCAGAGGTCAGAGAGTGAGGATGGGTGAGAACAACCAAGATGAAGACTGAACTGTTCCTAAAGACCTCCATCATTGGGTTTTTTGACTCCTCCCTCATTATCACTTTCTTTTTAACCACTTAAGACCTAGACCAAAATGCTGCTAAAGGACCTTGCCCCTTTTTGCGATTCGGCACTGCATCGCTTTAACTGACAATCCCGCGGTCGTGCGACGTGGCTCCCAAACAAAATCAATATTTTTTACTCTTTGCTATAATAAATTTCCCCAAAAATATATAAAAATATATTTTTTTTTCCTCAGTTTTTAGGCCGATACATATTCTTCTACCTATTTTTGGTAAAAAAAAATCCCAATAAGCGTTTATCGGTTGGTTTGCGCAACATTTATAGCATTTACAATATAGGGGATAGTTTTATTGCATTTTTATTATTTTTTTTTTTACTACTAATGGTGGCAATCAGCGATTTTTTTTTTTCGTGACTGCGACATTATGGCGGACAATTCGGACACATTTTTGGGACACTTGTCATTTTCACAGCAAAAAATGCATTTAAATTGCATTGTTTATTGTGAAAATTACATTTGCAGCTTGGGAGTTAACCACAGGGGGCGCTGTATGGGTTATGTGTTCCCTAATGTGTGTTTACAACTGTAGGGGGGTGTGGCTGTAGGTGTGACATCATCATTTGTGATTCCCTGTATAAGGGATCACGCGATCGATGACGCCGCCACAGTGAAGGACGGGGAAGCCGTATTTACAGCTCCGGGGACCAGTCGCTGCAATCTAGCGACGATCGGGTCCGCAAGCCCCGCGGTCCCAGAGCAGGTCACGGGAGCGCACCATGGGCTCGTATCTATGCGAGTGATTCTTATGATCACTTTGGCATAGATACGGCTGAAGATCCGACAAGTCTAATACCATTACACTTGCGGATCGTAGTTGTAATGACAACTCCGGCCACTAGGTGGCCTTTACGTTGTTTTCTCATTTGCCTATGCAAATGAGGCTACTACGCCGATTCCTTTTACGCCGCCCCGTCGTCGCGTACGTCATTTTCGTTCGCGTAAGGTTACCCCTGCTTCTATGAGGAGTAACCTTACGGAGTAATGTCGGATGCCGTCAGGTGCCGTCGGATGCCATGTTAAGTATTGCGTCGGGTCAGCGTCGGCTTTTTCCGGCGCTTACGTCGTTTTACTAACTCGTTCGCGAATAGGGCATTGCGTAGTGTCGATCACGTCGTTTTGACGACGGTTTCCACAACGCTTTCCGACTTGAGCTGGAGCATGCGCACTGGGCTTTTTGGCCGGTGCATGAGCAGTTTGTTCGACGCGGGGGCGCGCTTAATTTAAATACAAGCCGCCCCCTTTGAATTACGTGGGCTTACGCTGGGCGATTTACTCTACGCCTCCGCAAACTACGGAGCAAGTGCATGGAGAATACGGCACTTGCTCTGTTACGTTGCGGCGGCGTAGTGTAAATGGCTTACGCTACGCCGGCGAAAACGTATGAGAATCTGGCCCTAACTGTATATATAGCAGTGGGTAGAAGGGAGAGAGCAGAAGTCAGGACTATGTAATGTACAACATATTGTATAAGATACAACAGATAGCACTATATAGTATCAGAATCATGTAATGTACAACATAGAGTACAGAGGCGATTTAGTTTGCATGTGTCGCGCTATATAAGTTTTTCATTCATTCATTCAGAGTATATAGTGCAGGGGTCAGGAGTATGTAATGTACAACATAGATAATATAGTGCAGGGGTCAGGAGTATGTAATGTACAACATATTGTATAAGGATTTTATAGTATCAAAATGATGTAATGTACATCATAGATGTAGCGCCCTGCTCCTGATGACCAGGTGCTATGATACATTTAGAGGGGGTCTGAGCTGATAATTGGCTCAAGCCTCGTACACACGGGCCAGAATCTCATCAGGAAAATAAAGTTTTTCCTGACGAGATTTTTGGCAAGATTCTCTTGCTGCCCGAGTGTACACACACTCCTTTCAAAAGAACTGCAGTTCTTTTGAAAGGCAAGAACGCGGTGAGGACACTGCGCAAGACGAGCATGCGCTCGCCACATTTGATACTGTCGCCACCATCTTGCTTCACCCTACCTATGCTGTGGAATCTACCGCACATGGGTCAGTCATTTCAAGCATGCGCGGGTTTCCACGGCGACATGTATCCAGATGCTCAGGTTTCTCGTCGGTAAACAGGCCGACAAGAATCTCGATGAGAAAATAGAGAGCAGGATCTCTATTTTTTTCGTCAGGATTCTGGGCAGATTTCCAGACGGAAAACCTGAAAGCCTCATACACACGCTCGCTTTATTTAGCAAGAAAGCTCTGCCAGCAGTTTACTTGCTGGTTCTTGCCGAGAAAACCAAGCATGTGTACGAGGCTTTAGACTTTAATGATTTATACTAAAACAGCCTCTGTTCCGGCTGTGGCTGTGCTTGAAGGGATATTCCCACTGTTGCCTGTAGGTGGCGTTACCACCACAGGCCAATGTTGGAACTTGGGCAAGCCATGGTGTATTGGGTCATTTTACCCAGGAACCACCCAGTGGGAGTGGTCTCCCTGCTGGACATGCTGGGGAAAGATACTTTGTTTTTAAAGTGCAGGGATTCGTTGTCCTCCAATCCAGGCAGGGCAGGATAGTAAATAGTGAAAATGAGGGAAAGATTCCAGAAACAGAGGCCTAGTGGGATGAGTATAAAATAAATCACAGCACCCGGCACATCGGGGAAGGGGTATCACCCAGCACAGGAGATAAGTTAGCTTAAAGCGGAGCTCCACCCTGATATATATATATTTTTTTTTAAATCTGAAAAAAATAAATAAAAATGAAATGGAAAAAAAAAAAAATACTCACCCTAAATAGACTGTTGCTATGCGGAAGTCCCGAATCTGCCCTCACGATCCGCGGTGCTGTTTTCTTCCTCCTCCTCTTCTCAGTGTCTTCTTGTGAATGGGCCGCGCTGCATTCTGGGAACTGTGTGTATCCCAGAAAGCAGCCGGACCATTCACAAAGCGCCGCGTCGCTCGCACATGCGCAGTAGGAAACGGGCAGTGAAGCCGCACGGCTTCACTGCCTGTTTCCCTGACTGTGGATGGCGGTGCCGGGATCGAGGATCGGCATCGGCGGGGGCCGTCAGCGCGGGCGCCTAGGACAGTTAAATGTCCTTATTCAAAGTCAGCAGCTACACTGTTAGTAGCTGCCGACTTTGAAAAAAATAAATAAAAAAAAATGTGGGTGGGTGGAGCTCCGCTTTAAACAGCAGTCAGCGTAGATTGCAATAAAGTCACAGGATACACATGGTGGTACACAGAGGTCTGGTAATAAGGCAGTTGGTATGTGCAGTCCTGAGACTATGGACACTGCCAGTCATATCTACGCCTATAAGCAGCTCCAGAACGATCATTCAACCACGCCATGACCTCCTTGGGGCTGGTTTACTCCTTGGGGCTGGTGTACAAATGAGCCTTACCATCATAAATGATGTGAAGTTTGGCAGGGAAGAGCATGGCATAGGACAGATCTTCTGTGCGCAGGCGAGATTTCACCACAGAAAAGGAGATTCGCTGGCGTTGAACTTCAGTAGAAAAGTCAGGATAGACAGAGATGGTGTTCCCATTAAATTTGAGGGGGCCTTTCTCCCTAGCTAGGCACAAGATGGCCACTTTATTCTGAAAGTTGAGGATGCGAGCAATAATGGAATGTGGTGGGGCACCCTCAGGGGGAGGGCGGGAAGGGGTGTAATGCGCGCGTTCAATGACATGGGAGAAAATACCAAAAATGTCCCGCAACCAGGAATAAAGATTTTTTTCAGGGTGAGGGCCCTCAGCCCTTTATTGAAACCCTCCAAATCTGAGGTTGTTCCTGCTAGAACGATTTTTCAAATTGTCGATTTTGGCTCGGAGTGCCGTCATCTCGCTAGTGACATCCCGAACTGATAGGGGATTGACAGTGTCCTCTAGGGAGCAAATCTGTCTCTCTGCCTCTCCGGTTCTATCACGGAGGTTCTGGACATCCAGTTTAAGTAGTAAAAAGTCCATGCGAATAGATGCAATTTGAATAGAAAGGGAGGCCTTACAGTCCTTGATAGCTGGCATAATGGTGGACAGTGTATATTCAGCAGAGGTAGGAGAATCCACAGACAGGCCAATCACAGTGAAGTGCTGGGAGTCTTGGGACAGCAGGGGGTCTCTGCTTGAGAGCGAAAGAGGGCAGGAATAGAAGCACTCACCTCTGTAGCATGGTTCTTGTCAGCAGAGGAGGAGGCCTGCAGCGTGTCTGTCTGCCCTGCATGTGTCCCGGCACCATCTTGCCTCTTGAACTGTGCCAATTGCTCCGCCGCGGATGTGGGCCAGAGTGGCCTGTATTTTACCATTTCAGCCAGCCTGCCAGATGCCCACCTCCATGGGGAACAGATCGTTACCTTTGGCGAGGAAAACTGACCCAGGATAAGGTAAGGATGTCGGTTGAGAGCCAGAACAGTGTGTTCATGCGACTGCTCTCTTCACCATCCGGCCACGCCCCCTCAAAATGATTGTTAACCACGTTACTCATTAACCACTTGAGGCCGGCGCTACCGTCGGATGACGGCAACAGCGCGGGCCTGAATAGCCAACATGCCATCATTTGACGGCATGTCATTCTGGCGTTCCCAGCGCGCGCTGTACAGCGCGCTGCGGGGAAGCCCTGTGTTGTCCGTGTCCCTTGGACACGGCCAATCACAGATCGCGGCAAACGGCCAATCAGAGCGGCCGTTTGTGATGCGATCTGTGGGCGAATGAGAGATGATCTCTCATAGATCATCTCTCATTGCCGGCTCACACAGAGACAATGTCCTGTCTCTGGAGGGGAGGAGCCCGATCTGTGTTCCTTCCTACACAGGGACACAGATCGGTCACCCCCCCTCCCCCCACAGTTAGAACACACCTAGCACACACATTTAACCCCTTCCTCACCCCCTAGTGTTAACCCCTTCAATGCCAGTCACATTTATACTGTAATTAGTGAATATTTATAGCACTGATCGCAGAATAAATGTGAATGGCGCCAAAAATGTGTCAAAAGTGTCCGATGTGTCCGCCATAATGTCGCAGTACCAATAAAAATCGCAGATCGCCGCCATTTCTAGTAAAAAAATAATAAAAAAATAATAATTCTCTCCCCTATTTTGTAAGCGCTATAACTTTTGCGCAAACCAGTCGCTTATTGCGATTTTTTTTACCAAAAATATGTAGAAGAATACGTATCGCCCTAAGCTGAGAAAAAAAAATTCTTTTTTTTTTTAATTGGGATATTTATTATAGCAACAAGTAAAAAATATTGTATTTTTCTTCAAAATTGTCGCTCTTTTTTGTTTATAGCGCAAAAAATAAAAATCGCACAGGCGATCAAATACCACCAAAAGAAAGCTCTACTTGTGGGGAAAAAAGGACGTAAATTTTGTTTGGGAGCCACGTCGCAAGACCGCGCAATTGTCAGTTAAAGCGACGCAGTGCCGGAAGCTGAAATTTTACCTGGGCAGGAGGAGGGTGTAAGTGCCCAGTATGCAAGTGGTTAAACCAAAATCCCACTGTATATTCCCCAGCTGTCCAGTAACATCTATGGTGAAAATCACATTTTGCTTCAAGCTGAACCCCAGAATCTCCATAAATCCAGTCTAGAGACATAAATTGTGTCTGCAGCACAGAGAAGGAAGATTATCCGAGAGAAATACAGGAATACAGGACGGGGAACACAGCTCAGGAAAGTGACCAGGGGATTACAGGCTGATATCACCCAGTCCCCGCCCTACTCTGGGCCAATCAGTGAGCAGTATGGGTGGAGGAATGGATTTAGTGTTAATGACCCACCTGTGCTGATCTCTGTAGGAGTGTCCTCCTCTATAAATGTCCCCGTTATTTCATCCTCCTCCATAGACTGCTGATCATCCCTCACATACATCTCTTCTTCTTCTGATTTCACCTCAAATTCTATATCGATTGGATCTCCACTCTAAACCAAGAGAATGAGAGAGAATATCATCTGTAAGATATAAGCTTTATTATTGTGACATCACATCTATAAAATCCACACATCCCCCCACAAGTCCATGTCTAGATGTTCCGCCCCACCAACCTTTAAATAAGGAGGGATGGTGTGACCTTCCTGTGTGGAATCCCGGGAATACAGAGGACAGGGACATCTCTCTGGGGGGTTCCTGGTATTAGGTGTCTCCATCATATCCTTGTGTCCTTCTGATAACTCCTCCATCACTCCATACTCCTCATCCTCCTCTTTATACTCTTCTTTAACATCAATATTATCATCTCCGAGGTTTCCACTCTGAATATACAATAAAACATTCATTGTAACAAACATGCTGTGTATAAATCAGAACTACCAATAATTGTTCCTCATCTACCTGATGATGGTGGGGGATGGTGTGACCTTCCTGTGTGGAATCCCGGGAATACAGAGGACGGGGACATCTCTCTGGTGGGTTTCTGTAGCTGGATGACTCCCCCATGGTGTCCTGGTACAGATCTTTGTGTTCTTTTATAGACTCTGACTCCTCCATCACCCCATCCTCATCATCCTCCTCTTTTATCTCTTCTTTAACCTCAACTTTAGGATCTCTCAGGTCTCCACTCTGAATATAGAATAAAAATGACATCAATGGTAACAATGCAGATAATGTACAGATCCTAATGATACGATCAGTGATTGTTCCTCATCTACCTGATGATGGTGGGGGATGGTGTGACCTTCCTGTGTGGAATCCCGGGAATCCTGAGGACGGGGACATCTCTCTGGTGGGTTCCCATTACTGGATCCATCTGTAGGAAACACACACACTGACTGAATCCATTGTTTCTATGTGTTTATCAGATGATGGGGGATCTAGGTGGAGCCTCCGTACTGCTCTCTCCTTTACAATAAAGTCTCCTCTTACCCGGTGATGTGAGGGGCGGCTGATTGTCCATCATGACGTCCTTCCCGGCACCGCTCATGTCTCCTGTCAGCAGTTTGATGATCTCTCTGGTGACTTCTAGAATCTTCTTTGTATTTCTCTATTCTATCAGGGAGGGAGGTGGAGGCAATGTGATTATCATAGGATCTCCAGACTTCACAGGAGGAAAACTCTAGATCTGAACACATATAGTAAAATCAAATGACATTCCCAGAATCCTCCTCACCTCACCAATCAGGTCTCCTTTTTTTATCAAAACCCCACTTGGGATATAATTTACCCAGACAGGGCCCCCCACTCCGTAGGTTAAAATCTTATTGCAAGGAATTATGGGGCCAACAATCTTGCTTTTGCTTGTGAGAGGGACATTGGGAGGAGGAGCTGTGAGGTCAGTGTGATGTCATAGTATTCTCTGACTCTAGATGGAGGGACATTGGGAGGAGGAGCTGTAAAGTCAGTGTGATGTCATAGGATTCTCTGACTCTGGATGGAGGGACATTGGAAGGAGGGGCTGTGAGGTCAGTGTGATGTCATAGGATTCTCTGACTTGGATTGGAAGGACATTGAGAGGAGGAGCTGTGAGGTCAGTGTGATGTCATAGGATTCTCTGATTGGAGGGATATAGGTAGGAGGAGCTGTGAAGGGCGCTCTGTGAGGTATCTGTACACAGAATAATTTCTCCCGGGTGCGTCCCTCCTCTCCTAAATAATAGATGAACGTTGTCTTTAGGCTTTGCCAGGACACATCATATTCCTGTGATCTCCGTGTACTCCGGAGAGTTTACTCATCACATATTAGGATGAAGATCTGAGACTGGGATCATTATGGAGACATTCGTTTTCAGGACATTCACTACAAATGATATTTTCCCCTCTTTCTTCCTATTTGAATCTTATAAAATAAAGACATACATATTCCAATCCCCCCTACATACCCCCCACCCCCACCTCTAATAAACATCATATAACTGTTAGTATAGACTGAGGAGGTGAGAAGGTGATTGGTGGGAAAGGTGACACATCTCCAAAATGAGGAGAATGTTCTGGTGACGAGTCATATTCGGCTCCCCATTACACAATGCTTCGGAAGTGTCGTTGCGGCCAACTGCGCATGTGCAATGCGTTCCAAACCCAATTGTGATGCGTTCCAATGGATTTTTGACAGTACACACCAGCGAAGCCGTCATTCAGGGCGACGTGGACTTAGGGGTAAGTGGCCAGTCGGCCTCACATCCTCGCTTCGCTCGGACGGCTTGCTGCGCTCGCTTGGCCTCCTGGCTCTTTTTTTAACATCCTCCAATCCACAGGGATGTTAAGGAAAGAGCATGGATGCCGAACGAGGTTTCTCTGGTGTGCACTGTCGTAAATGCATTGGAACGCATCGCGCATGCGCAGTTGGCCGCCACAGCACTTCCGTAGCATTCTGCGATGGGGTGCAGAGTATGACGGTACACCGGCCCCACATGTGTGGAAGTGTTCCGATCCTGAAGGGGAAATCTAGGTTTTCACACTATATATATGTGTGTATCATCATCTGCTCGAGATAAAAGACGTCACAGTGACTATGGAGGAAGAGGACGGACATGACGGGGTTACTGGGTGTAAATAGAAAATAAGATCTTATTACCTCCTCTGCTACCGATTCCAAAGATGATGTCTCCTCACTACTTCCTCCCGACTCACCTCTCACCCGGAACTTCCTGTCTGTACCTGACATCACTTCCTGTCTTCCATAGAGACTTCCTGTCTCCCACCTTGTGGAGATCAGAGGAACTGCAGAAACATCTGGTAGTGTGAACACGGCCTTGTGCTGTGTGTGTATGTACTGTATATCCTTATAGATGGGTCATCTCCACTCCCACCAGGGTTCCTCCAAAGGTTTCTAGGGGCTCCTTGAGCAATAAAATATGTATGTAAATAATAATGGTCTAGAACTAGATGAGGGGTGTTTCCTGCGCACCAAATGATCACCTAACAAAAATGTAAATGTTATTGTAAATCATAAAAGGTATGTAAATGCCGTATCAGGTATACCTAGTAGTGATGGGAAGTTCGACTCTTTTAACTGAATCGGTTCATTTCGAGTCACTCACTGAAATGAACCGATTCAATGAATCGATTCTTCGGTTCTTCAGTTCACTTGCTGAGTCTACTGACAAGCAAGTGAACCAAAGCTCTCACTCAACCTTCTAAAGTGATTAGAATCAGAAGAACGATTCTTCACAGAAGGTTTGCAGGTCCTGGGGACATTTACATGTATTTAGTTCCTTGCTCAGAGCACAAGCACAATCCTATTGTGTCAGACCACAATTTGTCAGATTAGACAGCGTCATCATTTTTGGTGATGCACAAAAATCTGTGTAAATGAAAAGCAGGGTTTTCTGCGTGTGAATGTGTGAATCTCATTCTGATGGGCCAACTTCAGTTAACATTGCTAGCCATTGTATTTTTTTGTAGTCTTAACAGCGCATGCACATTGCACAGGGAAAAATTATCGGATTTTACTAGCGCGGGCGGGCAAAGTACCCACGGTAGTAAAATCCAATCGTTAGGCTCCTTTCACACTTGTGCGACTTGAAAGTCGTGCAATTTTTGCCACGATTTTTACCGTGACTTTGATGCGACTTGAAGCTATACCTATGTAATCTTGAGGTTTCTGCCTCAAGTCGCATCAAAATCTGACCAAAGTAGTGCAGCGACTACTTTAAAGTTGCTGCTACTTGAAGACACACAGATATGGATGGAAATCATGGCGTACCACTTGTCATGCGACTTTGTAGTCCCAAGTCGCAGGACAAGTCGCACAAGTATGAAAGGTGCCTCATTATGCACTGTAAAGACTACAGAAAGGCATAGAAATCATATGACCAGAATGCAGAACAATATTACTATACTGTAAAGCAGGATAAAATGTATTTTTATGTTATAAAAACAAGACCGCTCTATCATTCAGTTAAACAGCTACTAAATTAGACACATGTCCCAGAAGGGAGGTCTGTCCTATTTAACATACATATCTCCCTTAGGATAAGCAAACTAAATACTAAAGGGTTAAAGAATTAACCTGAATGAGTATATTTTCTTATTCTGACTCTTTGTCCTCTCTGTCAGAATAAGAGTCAGTCTGTAGTGTATTTCTGCTCCCTGATCATTGAGTATTGTTCTCCTGGTGGTGACTCAGGGTTATTACAATGTACTGGATTCTAACAGCTCATATGATTCTTCAACTCAGTAACTCCTATAGTTCTTTAACTCAACAACTCGTTTGATTCTTTTCCTCGGTGTACTGTGTACTGATGATGACTCATGTATGCAGTTCCTGAGTGTCTCTGTGCCTTGAGCACTCTGATTGGTTGTAGGGAGGGGCGGAGCTCTCTCACTCTAGGATCATATTACCAGCCTGCTCTCCTATGCTTTGTATTGAGTGCACAGAGAACCATTCCAAACGGTTCAGTTCCCTCACATGAATCGATTCACTCAGTTCACTAAAAAGAACCGATTCAAAAGAACGATTCGTTCATGAACTGGACATCACTAATACCTAGAGGATGAGGTCACTGCCATTATATATGAATCAACGTTTTATCTTTATGTGGTGATATTAACCACTTCCCGTCTGCAATTTAACAGAATGAGGTTCACAGAGGGGTTAACCACTTCAGTCCCGGCAAATTTGTTTGGTCAATGACTGGGCCACCTTTTGATGAAATTGAAGTCCTTTTTCCCCACAAATAGAGCTTTCATTTGGTGGTATTTGATCATCTCTGCGTTTTTTAAGTAGCGCCCCCTTTACTTTCAGTGCGGGCACTAGTCTAAATTTAGCAAGAATGAGAGAGTTACCTTGCTCCCATTCACACAATTGTTAGATGGTGACCCCTGTTATTTCAGAAGTGTCCCCTGGGCCAGTTTGCACTCTAGGGATGTGTTGTCATCCCTGGTCAGCAGTTGATGACAGAGGGGGTTCTGACAGAGCAAGCTTTCCCCAGCAGCCAATTGGAGGAGTTTTGCCCCACGGGGCATGCTGGGGAGGGATATGATGGGTGTCATGTGCTCAAGGCAGTTCTGTGGGGTCCGGTTCCAGGTGCGGCATCCACCTTCAGGTAGTACAGTGTAGTATATCAGTGAGGTAGTGATTACACTCTACCATCCCCCCCAATATAACTCCATAGTGGGCTCACCCAGCACAGCTGTACATATAAACACAGACACGTGTGTCAGGATCACTTTCTTCTCACCCAATTACACCCCAATGTAGTATATCAGTGAGGTAGTGATTACACTCTACCACCCCCCCCCCCCCAATATAACTCCATAGTGGGCTCACCCAGCACAGCTGTACATATAAACACAGACACGTGTGTCAGGATCACTTTCTTCTCACCCAATTACACCCCAATGTAGTATATCAGTGAGGTAGTGATTACACTCTACCACCCCCCCCCCCCCCCAATATAACTCCATAGTGGGCTCACCCAGCACAGCTGTACATATAAACACAGACACGTGTGTCAGGATCACTTTCTTCTCACCCAATTACACCCCAATGTAGTATATCAGTGAGGTAGTGATTACACTCTACCACCCCCCCCCCCCAATATAACTCCATAGTGGGCTCACCCAGCACAGCTGTACATATAAACACAGACACGTGTGTCAGAATCACATCCTTCTCACCCAATTACACCCCAATGTAGTATATCAGTGAGGTAGTGATTACACTCTACCATCCCCCCCCAATATAACTCCATAGTGGGCTCACCCAGCACAGCTGTACATATAAACACAGACACGTGTGTCAGGATCACTTCCTTCTCACCCAATTACACCCCAATGTAGTATATCGGTGAGGTAGTGATTACACCCTACTATCCCCCCCCAATATAACTCCATAGTGGGCTCACCCAGCACAGCTGTACATATAAACACAGACACGTGTGTCAGGATCACTTCCTTCTCACCCAATTACACCCCAATGTAGTATATCAGTGAGGTAGTGATTACACTCTACCATCCCCCCCCCCCCAATATAACTCCATAGTGGGCTCACCCAGCACAGCTGTACATATAAACACAGACATGTGGGATCTCAGTGAGTCTCAGGTGTCTAAGACACACTTAGTGCTCATCCAATAAAAACAAGCCGCCACAGGAAGACTCAGCCAATCAAGGAAAAGCAGCCTCTGCGTGCAGCCAATGAGCGAGTAGCTTTTGATTTAAAAGCTGCTGGGCTGACGGTTGTACCAGTAGCCATTGTGTGTGATTGGTGATCTCAGAGTGTGATCTTTGAGGTGTAGAGGATCTTTGCGGTATGGTAAGTTAGAGGATGTGGGTTATGTGGTGGTAAGGTAAGTTAGATGTGGGATGCGTTATGGAGTTAGAGGATGTGGCATGTGGGTATGGTAAGTTAGAGGATGTGGTCATGTGGCGGTATGTAGAGGGTGGTATGTGGCGGTAGGTAAGTTAGAGGATGTGGGTCATGTGGCGTTATGGTAAGTTAGAGGATGTGGGTATGTGGCGGTGGTAAGTTAGAGGATGTGGGTCATGTGGCGGTATGGTAAGTTAGAGGATGTGGTCATGTCGGTATGGTAAGTTAGAGGATGTGGGTCATGTGGCGGTACGGTAATTATCATTTGGTGTGTCCGGAATGGTGTGTGGGGAAGATGAGGGCTCTGAGCTGGACTGGGGGGTGGCTGGTTAGTGCAGTTCCACACTTCTACCCCCTTCCTGCCATCTACTGGCCTCTCTGTAAAGGAAAGGAACTCATCCACCCTGGAACCTTCATCCCCTGGCTGTTGTATGCTTAGGACTTCAATTGATGGTGCACACCATATCCTCCTGCTGGAGGAATCTGCAGACATGCCGTTGTATCGTCATATTCTGCTCCCCATAACAGACTGCTCCGGAAGTGCTGGGCGACCAACTGCGCATGCGTGATGTGTTCCAATGCATTTACGGCAGTGCACACCAGTGAAACCTCGTTCGACATCCCCGTGGATTGGAGGATGTAAAAAAAAGAGCCAGGAGGCGGAGCGAGCCATCCGAGCAAAGCGAGGACGTGAGGCCGACTGGCCACTTACCTCTAAGTCCACGTTGCTCTGAATGATGGCTTCGCTGGTGTGCAGTGTCGTAAATGCTTTGGAACGCATCGCAGATGCGTTTGAAACGCATCGCGCATGCGCAGTTGGCCGCCGCAGCACTTCCGGAGCAGTCTGCGACGAGGGAGCCAAATATGACACGTCACCGGCGATGTAACCAGAGGAGGGAGCTCTGTGATCCACAGAACTGAAAATCTTCCATGGGTGGTAAGAAGTGGGCATAGTGATTGGGCATAGTGATTGGGCATAGTGATTGGGCATAGTGATCTTTTCTTCAGCCGTACTGATTTATGGTCCGTTCTGCTGACTGCAGCCTCTACAGCAATCTTTGTTTGGCTCAAACAGATCCTATTCCATGCTACCAAACGTTTCCCTGCCAAACTAGCCGTGTTTTCCAATGATTTCCCTGCTGATGTCCAGCACTGAATTGTAGTTTCCCTCCTTCCTCCCTATGTGGAATATATCTCTATGAACTGGTAATAGAATGTGATTGGAACTCTCTCCAGTATCACAGCTCTGTCTGTGGGTATATTATCTATAAAGTGGGGGTTCAATTTCTACCATTGCATTGCGCAGACTCCCGAGAGGGAAAGTACGCTGCTTTTATTTTTACAGAAAAAGATGCTGCTTTTATTTTTTATTTTTTTTTCGTACATACCGTTTTATCACAATGTTCACCGCGGCTTCCGGGTAGGTAATCATGCGGGACTGGGTGTTCCTATTCACATGCCAATTGACACGCTTCCCACCGGCGCATACAGCACGACTTGCTGAGCGTCGGGTCGGCACTATACAGCGCCTGCGCACCGATGTTCGGCTTCATTCGGCAAGTCGTAACGTGCTGTATGCGCCGGTGGGAAGCGTGTCAATCAATTGGTGTGTGAATAGGAATGCCCAGTTCCGCACGATTACTTACCCTGAAGCTGCGGTGAACATTGTGATAAAACGGTATTTACTGGAAAAAAAAGCAGCGTACTCTCGGGAGTCTGCTCAATGTAATGGTAGAATTTTTTTAGGGTGACCCTCCGCTTTAATCCAGTCCTGTGATATCCCGCATCATGCCCCAGCTCTATGACTGACCCCTCTTGGTGTATGTAAGTTGTGTGTATGGCTGCGGTGGCCACCTGTCCTGTTTAGACTGACGTCTAATTTTACTAGTGCTGTGGAGACACCGGCACTCCTGTGTTATTTATGTGGATAATAAATTGCAGTCTTATCAATCCGCATTCCTTTTTTACTAATTCTTTCAGAAACCTTCTGGCTTCTCCCTCTCCTATTTTTGTTACTTCCACCCCCTTCCTGCCCAGGCCAAGCTTCAGTTTTTGGTGCCCTCACTTGGTCATACTGTGTAGTCAAACGAATTATTGAAACACAAATGGAGCTTTCTTTATTTTCTGCACAACTGTCATTTTACCAAGAATTGGGGGGTAAATTCACCAGGTTTTCTTGTACTGCATACTGCTCTCAATTGCACCCCAAAACACGTTCTGCTCCTCATGACTATGTCGCTACCACACGTGACTTTTTTTCACAGCCTGACCAGAGGCCCAACATCCAAGTACAGTCCCTGAGTTTTAAACAGGAAGTGAGAGGAAATCTCCTCCCCCTAGGAAGGGAAATTCAATCCTGTAAGTCGGTGTTTTTCAACTCCAGTCCTCAAGGCACACCAACAGGTCAAGTTTTCAGGATTTCACTCAGATGAAATGGCTGTGGTGATTACTGAGCCCTGGTTCACACTGGGCTGCGGGAGTGAAATCGCGCGATTTCAGCTGAACTCGCGCAATTTCACTCCCTCTGGCAGTCCTGATTTTGGCGCGATTTAGGAGACATTTGTGCAGGGTTCTGCACAGATGTCAATGTAAATCGCAAAAAGTAGTACAGGAACTACTTTTTGAAATCGGTGCAGTTCCGCAGATGCAGCGTCGCACCGATTAGGACGGTGTCATTGCTGGCAATTGCCGCCGATTTGAGATGCGATTTTCACATGTGAAATCGCATCTCAAATGGAACTAAATCGTACCCAGTGTGAACCTGGGCTAAGGCAGTGAAACTGATCAAATCACCTGTGCAAAATAATGGAAAGCCTGAAAACATGATCTGTTGGTGTGCCTTGAGGACTGGAGTTGAAAAACACTGCTGGAAGTTATAGGGGGGAGGGGTGAGGGGGGATCCACTGAGGCCTTAATCACCAATCCTTGCTTCTGCAACAATTCAACATTTTCTAAATCCAATTGCCACAAGAACAGACTGAGGTAAAATCTTCTCAACGGGGCCACAGAAACAAACCTTACAGGGCTGTTAACCCTTCCATATGCTACCCAACGTGTGTGTGTACCTGTTCCAGCTTGCATACAAATTAAAACTTAAAGGAGTTGAAAAGGAAATTCTTTTATTTATTTTTGCCTAAAATAAATGTGTGCGTGGAAGACAGAATAGTGTAATGATTCTGTTATTATATTCCTTCATCTATATCACCTCCGGCGTTCTAGTTTCTGTTCTCTCATTCACTTCCTGGTTTGCGGCGCTCATTCATGCAAGAACTACATTTCCCAGTGTGCATTGCGGCACGCCCAGTAATTCACACCTCCTTGAAGTCTCTAACACGTAGAGAGCGTCCTGCCGCACAGATGTAGTTCCCAGGAGGGGGCGGGGCACGTCACTGTCCACCGCAGTAAAGCCTCCCTTCACGGTGGTGAGTAACAATCCTGACAAGCAGGAAGTGAACAGAGAAGAAATAGAGCAACTTCTGAGCAAAAACCAACAATGAGGAAGTGAAAAAATATATTCCTTTACAACCCCTTTAAGAAGAAACCTACAGACAGAACTTCTCTTGTTTGTAACGTGGGGACTGCCTGTAGCACCTTCAGGTGTTCTCAGGACAAAGTACACCTAGGGCCAGATCCACAAAAATTGACGGCGGCGTATCTCCAGATACGCCGCCATAAATTCAAATATGCGCCGGTGTATCTTTGTTTTGTATCCACAAAACAAGATACGCTGGGATTACGCTACGGTATGACTGACATAAGTTTATTA
Organism: Rana kukunoris; assembly: GCA_029574335.1. Taxonomy (NCBI): domain Eukaryota; kingdom Metazoa; phylum Chordata; class Amphibia; order Anura; family Ranidae; genus Rana; species Rana kukunoris. The sequence goes on along the minus strand of JAJQKJ010001337.1, from coordinate 112,643 downwards.
CGCCATCGTATCTTGGTTGCATATTTACGCTAGAGGCGCTTCCTTTGAATTTCTGAGTAAAATATGCAAATGAGATACGCTGATCCACAAACGTACTTGCGGCCGGCGCATTCTTTTTACGTCGTTTGTGTAAGCCCGGCGTAAAGTTATGCCTGCTCTATAGAGGCGTACGCAATGTTAAGTATGGACGTCGGGACAGTGTCGAATTTTCCGTTGTTTGTGTAAATCGTTCGGGAATGGGGCTGGGCGTAAGTTACGTTCACGTCAAACATTGACGTTTTGTGACGTGATTTGGAGCATGCGCACTGGGCTATGTCCTCGGCCGGCGCAAGTCATTAAACTTAATTTATGTCAGGTCACGATTAATTTAAATAAAACACGCCCCCCTCTTCCCCCATTTGAATTGGACACGCGTACTCCGGCCCATTTACACTACGCCGCCGTAACTTAGGAAGCAAGTGCTTTGTGGATACGGCACTTGCCATTCTAACTTACGGTAGCGTAAATACTATACGCTACGCCACCGCAATGATATGTCGGGGCTTTGTGGATCTGGCCCCTACTTTCCTTACTACCTATCACATTTGTGAAGGCCCTGGAGCACAAGCACAGTGGAAGTACCCACAAAATGGCCCAAAACACCCCAATGTATATTCTGAGGACCTGTATGAGCGGTGTGCTGCACGGCAGGTACATGGGGGCTCTGCTGGGCTTGCAGACAAGTGCTTTATTATCGGGGGGGGGGGCACAGTAATCCATAACTCGCTGCTCTCACACTGGATCGCTGTGAGAAGCCAGTAACGGCGCATTGCCATGATTTGTTTACATTTTGTGACTGGCTGTGTCCAATCACAGCCAAAGGGCCAATTTTATTGTCTCTTTACCCTGTTTGGGTAATGTGTCCAAGGGACATGGATCACCTCATGACATCAGAGGGATGAGAGGTTCCTGCAATAGGCTGGGTGGGAACCAGTTAGGCATTGCTAATTCTCTCTTGCCTCTGAAGCCTGATCTGTTTGCATTGTGCTCCAGAGGCAATTGCCAGGTGCTGAGAAGGCAATGTGATGCCACCTTGTGACCCGTTTTTGGTGGCACTGCTCTATGTACTTGGATGTGTAGAGTTTGTGGACTTGCTGATTACAGGCATCACGGCCTGTAAATGTCGGCTGCCTATTGCAGTACAAGGTGGTGGTTGAGGGGGGGGGGGGAATGCAGCTCAACCAACCAATGTGTCTTGGCACCCCTCCCTGCCTCATCTGTCCAATTCCATCTGACTGTCATACAATCCCCATCCTTTTATTTTTATTGGGTGTCGGCAGATGCATATCCACTGACCTCTGCAGTTCCTTTGTGTGGTCTGGGTCCACCTGACCCGTTAGGCTTGTCAGTGTGAAAGGGCAACGTTAACCCCCCCCCCCCCCCGCCGCCATCTGGTGCTTCTCCAGGCTCTCCTGTGCCGTCGGAGGGCCCGGAGAGCGAATCGGCTGGCGTTCACTGCATAGAGAGATGGAGGACCGGGCATGACGTTATGACGTCACACCCTGTACCTGGAATGTAAACGCAGCCGCAATCGCGGCTGAATGCATTAGATTGGTGTGTTTTTTTTTTTTTTTTTTACGATCTAATGCTTTCCAGCCTGGAGGAGAGATGTGGGGGAGGGGGAGGTCTTATTGACCCCACATCTCTCCATAAAGAGGACCTGTCACACTATTTCTATTACAAGGGATATTTACTATCCTTGTAATAGGAATAAACAGTGAGTCAAAAAAAGTGTAAAAGAAAATAAGGATAAATGGCTTTAAACCAGTCTGCTCCTTGCGTGCAGAAGAGAACACGCATGTTGTGTGTGTTTTTTATTTTATTTATTTTTTTACATAAAGTGCCTGGTGATTAAGTGGTTAATTATGCCATTAAATAATGCAATAATTAGCACTAAATCAAACACGGCCTGCATTTGGTATTGATTTGGATTCTCAGTGACTTGCTGTTTCACGCCTGATTTACTGTAAGTGTTTTTTACTGAATTTTATTGGCCCTTTAACTCTTCATGAACTGACCTTAAAGTCTTTTGTAATTGCTCCTTTACAGTTGTGAGTGAAGTGAAGCATGGCAACTGTGATTTTCATTGAGCAAGAGAATGGAGGTGTTGCTTCTACTATCCTGTCCAAGGATCGCCTACAATCTACAATCCCTGGTGAGTGTTTGTTCCGTTTCCAGCTGGAATTTCTGCAAATGTCGCCGTTTCTACCCAATTCAGTGCTGCATTTCCATGTTACTCAAAGGAGATCCAAGGCTGGTTTGGTTGCAAAAGTGGCAATCTATACCAGGAAGTATTTATTATGCTTTCCTTGGATGCAGCGTCAGTCTGTTGCCTCTGTCCCCGGGGGTCTCTGCACTGACAACTGAACACCTCCGATGGCTCGGGTCTCACTCCTCCCCCAAGCAGAGTGATGCTGACTGTCAGTCGCCATTGCTACTTCTCCACACTTATTGGAGTGATTGAGCTGTGGGAGTGGCCATCTCGGCGTCTTGCTGAGACTGCCATCAATCAAGTCAGCTGGCGGATCCCAACTTGGAAGTTGGGGGGGGGGGCGTGCTTCCTTGACTGATGGCAGTAATGTCGGCGGAGAACAATCTTCAGACCGCTTCTTGCTGAAAACAGGTCACAGGAGTGCAACGCTAATTCCAATCCTGTAACCCAGAGGAGAAGGCCGGCCTAAATGGCTCAGGCTGGACTTCTCCTTTTAACCACTTCATTACTGGGCACTTAAACCTCCTTCGTGCTCAGACCAATCTTTAGCGCTGACGCATTTTGAATGACAATTGCGCGGTCATACAACACTGTACCCAAATTATATTTTTAAATTTTTTTCCCACAAATAGAGCCTTTCTTTTGGTGGTATTTGATCATCTCTGCGATTTTTATTTGTTTCCGCTATAAACTAAGACTTTTTATAAAAAAAAAAAAAAAAATGTTCCTCGGTTTAGGCTGATATACGTATTTTACATATTTTTGTTAAAAAAAATCGATTGGTTAGCGCAAAAGTTATAGGGGATAGATATGATTTTTATTTACTAGTAATGGCGGTGATCTGTGATTTTTGTCAGGCCTGCAATATTGCGGCGGCGGACATATTGGACACTTTTGACACAATTTTGGGACCATTCACATTTATACAGCTATCAGTGCTATAAAAATGCATTAATTACTGTATAAATGTGACTGGCAGTGAGGGGGTTAACACTAGGGGGCATGGAAGGGGTTAAATGTATTCCCTGGGTGTGTTCTAACTGTGAGGGGGGTGACTGGGGGAGGTGACCGATCCCTATGTACAAGGGACACAGATCGGTCTCCTCTCTCCCTGACAGGACGTGGAGCTCTGTGTTTACACACAGAGCTCCACGTCCCTGCTGTGTCGCCACCGATCACGAGTACCTGGTAGACACCGCGGCCGCCAGGCAAACGCATCGGCTTCCCAGCACTGTGCCGGGCACAGTGTTTCCCCGCTGCACGCCCCCCAGCGGCGCGCATGGGGAATCTAAACAGGACAGCCAAAGATGTCCACTCAGCACTTGAGAGGCACGTTGTGGACATCTTTTGTCCATAGCGTGGATCCCAAGTGATTAAGTACTATGTTGCAGAATGTGTGTGTGTGCGCGTGGATTTATATATTTTTATTATCTTGTATAGGAAAACCCCTTTTGGGAAGTCATCCACGGAAAGTGTTTGGCAGCTCTGGATCTGTGGTGAAGCCAAGAAAAGCTCTGGGAAATCTCAACACAGCAGTTCCACAGAAGAAAGGAGCGCTTGGAGTGAAGAATTCTGCACCAGTTACTAAGCAGGTAATACTTTTCTGAGCAGTGATCAGGCTTAGCCTGTCTTTATTTAATTTTCTTGATGCATCAACATAAAGTGTGTGCAGCAGGCGGCACCCTAATGCTTGCCTCTGCCTATCCCTATCCAGCAATGTTGCAGGGGAGACCAGCTATCTTTGGCTAAGACAGCAGTGTGGTGTCAGTGAGCCAATGGGAGAAAGGTGGCAGAGCTGGGTCATGGCTTCATGTCTGAATGGGCATTGGGAGCCTCAGCTCAGATGCCCCCATAACAAACTGGTTGCTATGGGGGCACTCCTCAGGAGGGAGGGACCGGGAGCACCAAAGGTAACAGAATCCGTGCTGCACTGTGCAAAACAGAGCAGTTATCTTGTTTGTCTAAAAAAAAGACCATCACATGTCCAGCACCCCCCTACAGTTATAAACACATATGAGGTCACACTTAACCACTAGGGGGCACTGTAGGGAGGGGTTAACTCCTAAGCTGCAATTCAGAGTAAAAAGTGCATTTAAAAAAAAATACTTTGTTGCTTTAACCACCTAAGACCCGGACCATTATGCAGGTTAAGGACCTTGCCCCTTCTTGCAATTCATCACTGCGTCACTTTAACTTACAATTGCGCGACGTGGCTCCATGTCATTGCTGCATTTTTAGTTTTTTGTAACGCATCGGACAATTTTGACACGTTTTTGGGACCAAAATTTAATTTTCACAGCAAAAAGTGCTATAAAATGTACTTTTTACTCTGAATTTCAGCTTAGGAGTTAACCACTAGGGGGCACTGTAGGGAGGGATTAAGTGTGACCTCATGTGTGTTTCTAACTGTAGGGGGGCTGGACATGTTATGTCAGTGATTGTCTTTCCCTATATCAGGGAACAGATGATCACTGAACGTGTTTACACACCTCTCCACGTTCTTCAGCTCTGGTGACCGATTGCAGGACACTGGCGGTGATCCGGTCACGTAGCTTTGGACCAGGTCGTGAGTGCGCCGTCGGCCCCACGGCTGGGCTTAGACACGTATGTGATTGTGCCCAGCCATGCCAGTCTGCTGACGTATATCGTCGGTAGGGGGTCCTTAAGTGGTTAAAAGCAGTGAGTATTTCCATATAATGGTTTTTGGCTTTTATGTACCTGAGAAAAGTACTGATTGGCAATATTTCTGATCTCATGCAGCTCCTCGCCTTCAATACAGACTTGGCATGTTGACATTTGGTCTCTGGGGAAGCAACCATCTTGTTAGAGGCAGGGCTTTGATTCCTGTATTATAGGTTGGACTTGTGTGGGGTCCCCCCCACCTACTATGTAAAGCACCCAGAAAGGAGAACTAGACAGCACCATGCCTTAGTAATCGTCAACATACTCTTCACATTAATTACTATTGCCGATTTACTAGCCCCCTAAGATTTTATTGTTGTGCACAGGACTCTCTCCATGGACACCTTTGCTCCAGGCGATGAAAAGGCGGCAGTACTATGCTCCCAAGGCGGCAGTACTATGCTCCCAAGGCGGCAGTACTATGCTCCCAAGGCGGCAGTACTATGCTCCCAAGGCGGCAGTACTATGCTCCCAAGGCGGCAGTACTATGCTCCCAAGGCGGCAGTACTATGCTCCCAAGGCGGCAGTACTATGCTCCCAAAGCCACGATTTGCAAGGCACTTCAAGTGCTTGGGTGGGCACTCATTCGATTGGCCAGAAGACTAATGAATTCTGGACACTGGCATCTGAGTTCTCTCCTGAATGCACGAGTGATGGTTTTTTCTGCCTCCTAAATGGTTGTGCATGGGCAGTCTCATGGTTGTGCATGGGTCTCATGGTTGTCTGGGCAGTCTCATGGTTGTGCATGGGCAGTCTCATGGTTGTGCATGGGCAGTCTCATGGTTGTGCATGGGCAGTCTCATGGTTGTGCATGGGCAGTCTCAGGCTAACAGGTCAGGCCTGAATTATTGGTTGCATATATTTCATGTTTGGCTGACAAAATGCACTAGAAACTCGCTTGCATTGACAATCAATGGCTTTATTTCTTATACATAAACATGTGCAGTGCTGGAGGAGGATGCACCTTCACTTGTTGCACCATCTAAGCATGCTTTATATTGGCTCCCACATTTATATTTTATCATTTTAAATAGTGGGGGGGGTGCCATTTAGGGGTTTACTGCTGCCTAGGGATTTAGATGGCACAATAAAGGGGTCTTAACTCCCTATGTTACACTGTTTAATCTCCAGGCTTCTGAAGCATGCATCAAGCCTAGCAAACGGAACTACCCTGAGACTGAAAAGTGTCTTCCCTATGATCCTGCAGGTAACATTTTGTTGACTGTTTACCCCTTGATTTCCCAAGCAGCTTGCACTGTTTCATTTTGCATGGGGGTTCTATGTAAACTTTTGGTCTTAAAGGGGTTGTAAAGTAGGGACGTCCCGATACCACTTTTCAAGACCGAGTGCAAGTACCAATAGTTTTTATTTATTTTTTTTCAATTACTCGCCGATACCGAATACTGATACTTTTTATTAATCGTGTGTGTGTGTGTGTGTGTGATGATGCTTTTCTTTTTTTAAGGGGGGGGGCCTGAGTTCATTTGGAGCAGTAAGGAGCCAGATTTACCGGCTCCTACCGCCACTCTCCATCCTGACAGTTCCAGGGAGTGGAGGAGGAGCACGGAAGGAGAGGGATACACGGCAGGAATACAGAGGGAGGGAGACTGCAGCAAAACGGAGGAGGGCTGGAGAAGGACACTGGACAGTCAGCGGTGATCATGTGTGGGGGAGTTACAAGCACCGATCACTGCTGATTTTGAAAGCAGCTGAAAGCCGTGCGGGGGGGGGGGGGGGGGGAGAGAGAAGAGGAGAAATCGCTTTAAAATCTATATAGCGGTGATCGGTGTTTGTAACTTCCTCACACACTGATCACCACTGACAGTACAAGTATTGGATGAAGCATCGGGAGTACAAGTACTCGGGGCAAATGCTTGGTATTGATACCAGTATTGGGACAACCCTATTTTAAAGGTTTGTTTCTTTTCTAAATAGGTTCCTTGAGGCTAATGCATTGTTGGTTCACTTACCCTTTTCCCTTCTAAATGTTTTTTTTTTTTTTGTCTGAATTTCTCACTTCCTGTTCCTCCTCGGTAAGCTGTCCTGGCTGACTAACCACCACTCGGATAATGGTGGCAAGTTTACTGAGGAGAAGCAGGAAGTGAGAAATTAAGACAAACTTTTAGGAGGGAAATCTAAGGAAAAGGTCAAGGACAAGCTTAAAAGAAACCTGTCTAGAAAATAAATGCCCCTTTAACTTGAACAGATTAAGACTGACTTGTATTGATAGGACTTGATTCTTTCCAATAAGGAAGCTAGAGGTCAGTGAATTCAGTAATGCTGTATGTAAGTGCTGTCTTGGCCATTAATTGGAAACACTGGGTACCTGGATCAGGTGTGTGTGTAAATTTTCTTTATTTTTTTCTTAGATTTTGAAACCTTTGATGTCCCAGAAGAGCACAAACTGAGCCATTTCTACCTTGGTGGAGCCCCACTGTTTGTGCATGAAAAGGAAGCTGCAAACTTGGATGCCTTGACCCAGGAGCCGGCTCCAATGGATGTTCCAGTCTTTAGCTGGGAGTCGGGTTGGTTTCTAAAATGTGACTTGGCTCATGTCACAGGTCTCAAAATCTGCCTTCAAACTTGACAGTAGTGTTTCTTGCGAATATTCGTTACGAATATTGCATATTTGAGTATTCACGAATAAATCAAACAGATCACATCCTAGTGATCTCCATCGATGTCTAAAAGCATTGCTGGTATGATTAGAGACCCTGGGCCGAGTAGCTGAGGCGATCCTTATGTTGCCGAATATTCGCAATGCGAATATTCGTATTACGAATATTCGCAAATACTTTCTCTGCCCTTCTGTGTTTTGTGTATATAAAAAATAAAAATAAAATTAGCTTTAGTTTAGTCATATAAGTTTGTGTGTAGAGTTAGTGTTTAGTGCATATTAGTTTAGTAATCCAGGAAATGATCTCCGTTTTCGCGTGTTGACGAGAATTTCGCAATCTATTTATTTATTTTTGATAAAATATCACGAATATTCGATATTAATGAATATTTCGCGAATATTCTTCTATATATTCGTGAAATATCCCGAAATCGAATATGGCGTATTCCGCTCATCACTACTTGACAGACCATAGATATCCAAATGCCTTGTGGCTGCTGCTGAGGGCCGCCATCTTGGATGGGGTTTTATTCCCAGCAAACTGAGCTGACCTTAATCCTTTATCAGGTTGTGCAGCTCCTACAAATGATTCGACATGTAAAAGTCCCCTCCAAGCACAACCTCTCCCATTCCACAAAGGCTTTAAGGTTTTTTCTGTAGCTGGTATCCAAATGTGTGGTGGGTCAGCACCAGATTCTCAGCAGGGGGTTGGTCAGCATGCTTTGCCTAAAAGGATCCATGCCTACAGCTGTAATTGCTAAGATGATTGCACCCACACCCTGTAAGGAACCCCGAGCAACCATCCACACCCTGTAAGGAACCCCGAGCAACCATCTCCACTGTCTGCACCATTTTGTCCAATTAAAACCTCCTCATATGGATTAATACTTTCACATTGTATCTAGATGTCTAAAACCTGAATTGTTCAAGTAATGTTATTTCCCCCCCAGATATTTCAAGCACACTGCCATCTTTCCTGGCAACCTTTTATATTGCACTGGATTTACCTCAGGTGCCTGTATCAAGCCATGCAAGCAAACAAAGCTACCCTGAGATTGAGAAGTGTCTGCCTTACCATCCTGAAGGTAAGTGTTTACTGGGGGGGTGGGGATTTTCTATGTTACGGTGTAAACCAGAAATGTTTTCCCTCCCAAACAGCTTTCATAACTCTTGCCAATTTAAAGGTGAACGCGTGTAGTTTTCTCCTCTGCTTGCCATGTACTGGAGAATCTCAGTAGTCTTTCCCCTGGATGTTGACTTCAAACACAAACTGAGCATATGATGTCATTGGAATTCTAGTTTGCACTTTAGGCCTTCCCAAGGGGAGCATAAGCTTGACTGCCAGTCCAAACTAACAGCTACACTGGCTCCGAGCGCTGCACCCAGCTTCAGCTATATACAGTGCTGGGTTCTGGCTCTGAGAGACTTCCTGTCTCACCTGGAACTACAGTCAGGCTGAGAATGAAGCAATGGCACAGGTAGGTGTGTGGTGGAGTGTTTCTGCCATGGAGTCAGGGCAGAGGGTCTTGTGCCAATAGACTGGGGGGAAGGCGGCCTAGGCTGGTGCAATTTCTGGTCCTTATATTGGCAAAAGAACCGAGCATCTAATGCAGGGGGTGCCCAACCTTTTAAAGAGTGGGCCACTGAAGCGACTTGGTAACGGGCCACAAGGAGCGGAACAGGTGGATGACTGGTCTGTGCTGTATATGCAGAGTGGACACAGCCCACGCTACTCTATGGGCCCTCCAATTCAATCTGCCCCACTAAAAGGGATTTCTCTTATCATCCATGGATGGACACGGCTCCTTAAATCTTGACAAGTGAGTTATGTTCCCTGTTTACAGGAGAGGATTGGCAGAAACATGTTGGATAATTAATACATGTTACATTAACAGAGTTGAACAGCCCCGCCCAGGGGGGCGGTCCCTCCAGACATAACCCCCCTCACCGCAGCATGCAGCCTCAGTTTTGTTCTGCCTAGCAAGGAGGATGACGTATGGCTCCCTTTGGGCCCAGCGCCCTGAGGAGAAATGTTGTTTTATTTTACTTTTTCTTGAAGAATCTTCTTTCAACTGTCGGCTGAGAGATAGGCTGGATAATATAGATCCTTGTAGTCTACTCAGTCCGGCCAGCAAGCGTGGGCACACCTTTGAAAAGAGGCTGGGTCTGCCACGCCATACCCCATGACTCCTGGGGTTGCCGATTAGCTTTGCTCCGAGGTCCACACATGACTATGGTGTTGTCTCGCTCACAGTGGACTGGGCCGATGGCTTCCTCCATTGCAGTTGCATTTCTGCAAGTCCTTGCTCGGATGGGTAAGTACAGTCCCTCCTGCTTTGGCTGGGGTTCGGGGGTCCTCTTCTCCTCCCTTCCCTGCTCCTTGCTACATTGCTGCTGTCAGGGGGAGGGGGCCTTCCTGAGGGGACTGTTATCTGGCCTGTGGTTTTTCTTTTTTGTATGGGACTTTCCTGTGAGGGGTTTTTCACTTTTAAAAAGCCCTAGGAGGCTTTTCCTGTTTAAATGCTGCATTTTGCCGCCATTTAGCACACAGGCCCCTGCAGATGCTGCACAAAGTTACCTCACGGTTCTTTTCCTCTCACACTGTGTACTGAGAGCGGACAGCAGCACTGGGCAGTCTCCTCCTGAGGTGAGTCTACTAGGTAGCGCAGCAAGTGGGTGAGGGGCCCTGAATAGGGCTCTAGGAGCTTTTGTTTATTTGTAAGGACAGGTCTGCATATTATACATACTCACTATCCAAATATTATTATTATTGGAAGTCCGTATCTGGGTCCTTCCCCCAACATGCTGGTGATGTTGGCACCTGGGATTCCTGCAGAGGTTTTATTGTTGGTCCTGGACACGTTTGTGCCAGGGTGGGGATGGACTGTGGACGGGCGGTAAAGGAGTGCCCCTTCCCCCGTTATCCCCTGGGGAATGCTCTGTTATGGAGCCATGGACCAGGTACCTGGGTAGTACAGGATAAGGCATTTATGGGTGCGCTCCTCACTGCTGCAAGAGACTCTCAAGCTGGATAGTGCAGCTGGGTTTCCGCCGAGGGCTCGGTCTTTTTTGAATCAGACCGCTCTGTGTAGGTTTTTTCCTTCTGTGCCCTTCTTTGATTTCTAAGAGGCGGAATGAGAAAAGCCACTGAGGGCTTTTGTAGTCCCTCACCGCTGGGCGGTTCAGTGCCCCTTTAGTAGAGCCTTTTCAAGAGGTGGTCTTCTTCTCCAGTGGTGGACCCCCTGGGTTTCATGTATAAGTGACCGCTTTCCCTATTGCGGGAACCCCCGCTGGTATGGATCTGACTGATAGAAGATCCGAAGTACTGACCCGTTCCATGTTTACCGCATAGGCAGAGGGGCGGATCCGTTTAGAGGAGTGACAATGAGGCAAACCAATGGGAAGGCAGGGGGGCGTGCATCTGTTGTCACTTGCTTATTGGGGTAAAAGATGTGGAGTCTTGATGCTTGCATGGAGAGAAGTAGAATCTGGCATTCTGTATGTCTGTTGGATGAGTGATTTTTCAGCCTAGTCAAGATGGCCTTGAACTGTAATGGTATGCCAAGAAGGGCTTGTTTGTGGGGCCTGATTCTGTGGGATTGTACTGCCTGCTCCCTTTAAACCAGAACTGAAACCTAAAGTTGTTCCCTAATGTAAAATCTGATTTGAGATACGCTGCCACCTCCACTTTTACACACTCCCCATCAACCTCTTGTGACAGTCTGGCCTTCATCTGTCATGTATTGACCCAATTTTTATGTTTTCTTCTAAAACCAGGTGGAATCTCCTCTGCAGTAGATGAGGTCTCCATACAACTGATCTTATTGATTGTGATCCACCTACCAGTTGTAGGCTCCATGGGACACATGATTTTATAAAATGAATGAGTAGGGATTTATTATACTGGATGGTAAATGAGGAACGTCAAGAGCTATGCCTGCAAGTTGTGTGATCTGAGTCTGGATTCTTCTTGAAAGGTCCCAGGAGCAGGCATTCCCAGAACACATGATGTAAAGTTCCCCTAGAACATTTAAACCTCCAGCAAAATTGGGAACTGAATCTCGACTAGTTCCCACAGAACTACCCCTCCAACCATGTATGGGCAGGCTAAATGTGCCAAGGTTGATCACGTGACCAACTTTGGTGCAACCAGCCTGTTGCATTTTACAAGTGATTGTAGCCACTAGCAGTTGGTGGTTTCCTGGCAGGGATGGCTTCTGCCAAAACACAATGGCTCCATGGGAGAGATTTCCCCAATTAACCGTTGGTGTAGTTGCAGGAAAGAATTGCTTTGTGTATGACATGGGTTTGGGTTTCACCTTTTGCATTTGGGTAACATTTTGTTAGCACAACACATAGCCAATATGACATGCAAAGGACTCTAACTTGGCAGTCCAGAAAAGCCTCCACTCCATTTTGAACAGGTTTGGGTAAGTAAATGAGCATTTCATTTAACATTACAAGTTTGGAAATTGCCAGGTAAGTGATTGTAAACCCTTTACAACCACTTTAACCTACAGGTAAGCCTAGATCAAGGCTTGAAATATCTCCCAGACCTGCACAGTCTAGGATAGTTGCAAATTGCCGTACGACGATGTGTTCTGCGCATGCACCAGAGTTAAAAAGGGGCACGCTGTGCCAATTCTAACTTGGGTCATGCCATAAGTGGAGGCTCCCTTGTGCAGGAGTGACGTCACGCGACTCTGGCCACTCACAAAGCCAGAGTTCGTGGCCCTGGAAGGAAGTGGGGTGAATGGCTACTTGCGAAGAAGACAAAGACATTGCAGGCTTCTCCTGCAGGTAAGTGTCACATAACGAGCTACTATGCAATGCATACTAGCCCATTATGCTTTAGCTTTGCAGGTGAAAAAAGTAACACCCATCAGGGTTGATTTCCTCTTTAAAGGATTGCCAGCATTTTCTTTATATAAATGGTCTATTCACTTGCAAAAGTAGTGACCTCATCCATTTCCTAGCATAGCCCTGTTCTGTGAGCTGTATTGGCTCTGTGCTGATCCAGCTCCTCCACCCCCTTGCCTCCCAAATACGTTTTGCCAGGGGAGAAAGGGACTGGTATTGTCACCTGAGTTTGGGGGTGCTGACATCACATTCAAGCAGCAATCTACAAAAGGCACTCTCTAGGTCAGGGATCCTCAAACTACGGCCCTCCAGATGTTGTAGAACTACACATCCCATGAGGCATTGTAACACACTGACATTCACAGACATGACTAGGCATTGTGGGAATTGTAGTTCCTGAACAACTGGAGGGCCGTAGTTTGAAGACCCATGCTCTAGGTAAATGGCAAACATGAATAAATTGTATGACACTGAAGTGAAATACCCGGTGACAGTTTCTCTCCAGTTGCACTTTAATTCTTGAGACTTTAACTGACATAACTATGTGGCTGAACTGTCTTGCCAAGTGGCTCAGGGAAATGCTATTTAATTCATTAATGCAAAACACAAGCTGCATGATCGGTTATGACCATGGAAGGTTGTCTAGCAGATTATTTCTCTTCCTAGAGTTTGAAACATTTGCTGTTCCTGAAGAGTGCAAACTGAGCCATCTCTACCTTGCTGGAGTTCCCCTTGTGTATGAAAATGGCTTTGCATTATCCACCAAGGAGCCAATCCCAATGGACATTCCAGTCTTTGGCTGGGAATCGGGTTGGTTTTATTAACTTTGACTGCAATAAACTTTTTGTATTTTCATCCAGATTCTTATGGTTTTTTTTTGACTTGTGGGGGTTTTACTGTATCTGAGACTCAGACTTAGCAAGGCGTTTCTGCAGAATAGGAAGCAAGTTATGTCTGACCGATGGTAGGGGGTACCAGATTAAGTGCATGCACTTGCTAAAGGCAGGAGAGGGCCCACATCTGATATTGTATGGAATGTGGGATGTATTGCTAAGGAGAGCCCTTGGCTTTAACTACAGGGTCTAGCTGTTGGGCACATCCCTATTAGCAAGCCTACTATATGAATTGCTAATGGGTTATTTGTTGCCTGGTATATCTGACATTGCTATTACAATATCGCTACTATAATGTTAATTTTTATTCTTTCCAGATTAGAAAATGGTCCAGTGGGGGAGGGGGCACAGGATAAACATTACACAATACCAATTGGGTTTTATACCATGTCATGGACCTTGGAATGCTAAAGTGTTTCTACTTGAAATTTGTTAAACAGTGGTGGGTCTCTGACCTGTCTTAAGGCTAACTCCCTCTCCAGACAGCACCATTGATCTGTGTATGGCTATTGTGTACATTGATTGCCCCTGGGGCTTCTGTCTCATTACACAGAGCAGTCCTGCTATTCAAGCTATCAGACCAATCTCTGAGTATTCCACGTCCTCATTTGCATGGCTAAGAAGGACCTGAGTGAGGACTGCATATACCTTACAATTGACCAATAGGAAAGCTGTTGTTGGGGGCGGGATGTTCCAAATGTGTGCTGTGTGGCTTCCAATAAGAGTCCTGTTTGAACTTGCATACAGCTTGCCTGGTGTTTGTTCTAATGGATTTCGAAAGGCACATAGCTGTAGTTAAGATCCCCGACCCTTGGATGACTGAACCATCAGACTCTGCAATCTGATCCAATAGCAGCAGAGGAGTGTCGGGAGAGCGGAACCGAGCAAGGGTCTTGTTGCATACCACTAGGACATGTGGATCCATATCTATATAATATGCAACAAGATGTATGATGCAATGTAACTAAATGCCTGGGTGGGTTTTTTGTTCCCGGTGTCATGGCTTATTGGTGCGTATCTTGGCGGTTCAGTGCATTTAGAGCTTGGTACATAAAAAAAACTGGATATGCCTGTTTTTGCTTTCTGGAAATGTGGCTTTAGTGAATGAAGTGTGCTGTTGGTATTTTACCTCAGTTGTCCAGGTATGGCCTTACCCAACAATGGTCTGAAGTTGGGTAAACTACCCATGTAGCAGAATCTTTGTGCCTGACCAGTATTTTACCAACTTGACAAAACTGGGGTCTAATCTCAAGCTAATTGTAATCCATGTCTCACTGAATCCATTCATTTACATTACATTTTCTGCCAAGTAACTTTTTTTTTTTCCCCAGATATGTCAAGTACATGCCCATCCTTCCTGGCAACCCTAGATGAGGTCACACTTGATATGCCCAAGATGGAGAACTGTTAGCATTGTGTTTAACCTTTTTTGTGTCTTTAACTTGTATTTATTTTTAAATAAACATTTTATTAAACAATTGTTTTTAACATTTTTCAAATAAGAAAAGGTTTTTAAAGTCATTACAATCTAAGTACTTTTATCAAAAAAATGCAAGTATACATTTTGACTTAAATATAACCCAAATCGGTGTATATTTATCCTGTGTGAAAGTTGGAGTCTACTAGCTATGGTGCGTAATTGAAAAATTGCAGACCTTCTACTCCTGAGCAAGGGGGATACCCTAACATTATTCACAGCCTAGCCACATAGGCTGGGGGGGGGGTTTGATGTGCCAAAGCTTCAGATCTTATTGGATGATGGCGATTGCCGTCTCTTTACTAACGTGCAAAAAAAATATGAAGAAGATGAATGCAACTGCATGTGAAAAGGCTGCTTGCCTTTAGTAAATACACCCTTTGTGTTCCACTTCGCAGACAGGTGCTATGCAAGTCTAAAATGACTTCTCAGTTACCAGTTCCTGAAAACTAGCAGGTGCTTTCTACTTTTAACATTTCAAGTCTAGTCCTAGACACTACTGTGTCACACATTTCAGAGCCTGCCATCTAAGCAATAGGAGTGCTGAGGCTTTATTGTTTTTTACAGTCTTACCTTTATGACTTCCTTCTGGGAAGTTTCTATTCACTCTTTGTGTATACACCATTCTGAACATAGACTTATTGCCAACTAGGGATGTCCCGATACTAGTATTGGTATCGCTACCGAGCATTTCCCAAGTACTCGGGTGGGGAATGGAACAATGCTCCGATGCTTCACCCGATACCTGCAATGCATTATCTGTACTCGAAGATCTATGCACTACTCCCCCTTTCAGGTGGATAAAATTACAAAATATTGGAAATCTTTCTACTTGAATGAAAAGAGAAACAAAACAAAATTCCAGCAGCTAAAATGGCTTCCTAATGTCGCCAGATGCTAATTGAGGACATAATTCAACGACCACTAAGTCAGTTGCTAATGATCCTTTTCAGGTGTACTAAACCGATTTAAAAAAGAAAAAATATAAACTTTTTTTATTTATTTTTTTAAAGAAATTTATAATAAAAAAAAAAACCTATATAGAAAATTGAAAAAAAAATTCATAAAAAAATTAAAATTGAAATAATAAAAAAATGAAGAAGAATAATAAAAAAACTATGAAAAAATTATACTACAAATTATGGAGAGAAAAAAAAATTAAAACCTGCCCATCAACACATAACAATAACATGGCAAGACAACGACCATCAAACACAACTTTTAATTAGACATCCATGGACTTTTCCCCTGAGAAGAGTGAGCGCTCATTCCTATCTGGAAGAGAATTAGTTAATGGGGGGGGGGGGGACATCTGTTCATCACAATCATTCGTAACCTCACTTGTAACTCTATAATCCATCACTGTCTGACTATTAATATTTTTTTCATTGTTTGCAACCTTCCATATCAGACTTTTGTGATAGGCTGTTCTTACCCTGGGGTGGGGTTTTCATTGCAGATACCTGTATTTCTGGGGCTTCCTGCTGCATGCTAGCAATCTTAAGGGCTCTATTCCATTTAGAACGTCTGAACTCTCTATGCCTACCTGTACCTCTGCTTTTTAGTGAGAAATCTGCCTTTGACCCATATTCTCTATGACTGGACTCTTGACAGAAGTCTCGTAGGATATTGACAACATTTTGTAAGGATCTAGCATTTCTCAGATAGCTTACATAACATTGGCCATTGAGTAAATGAAACTTGCATCATCCTCCAATAAGTCAGGACAGTTGAACACTTTCGTATACAATGCAAGATACTCACTGCAGAACATAATCGGGTCATCTCCTCTCCTAAATTTCATTTGTTGCAAATCACTCATACCATTATCACGACTGTCCACAATTCGCCTCAACTCTCTCCTTCGCATTTCTGCATCTGCTAAGTTATTATTAACCTGTGCCGATAACTTGCCTACCACAGATCCTGGTAGCCATGCTTTCAGAAGAGAGCATGCATCCTCATTACTCAAGTGAAATTGAAGTACTAGAGCCTCAAATTTATTGGACAGGCTCATTGGTGATTCCAGGCTGTTAAATTCCCCCAGAACCTGGCATAACGTAAGTCTCTCTTGGATTGTAATCAAACTGTTATTCTGTTTTGCCGCTACAGGTGCAATATCTGACTGTGTTTCATCACGGCTCTTTTCCTCAGTGACTGTGCAGATACTGGCGAGTTCACATGTGCCTTTGTTCTCATTAAGTGATACTATATATTGCTCTTTAGAAAGAAGCTGGGAGTGTGCCTTTGCTAATTTCCTTTCTAAATATATAACCAACTCTTCCGTCTCTGACAACTTTATTTGCAATGATTCTAAAAGTTTGCTCTTCATCTGACCGTCCGCGCTCTGCGTCTGAAGCTGCTCTCGCAGATCACTATTTATTTCCGTCAAGCTGTCTGCTTTTGCCTGCACCTCCTCCATCTCCTTACTGGATGTTTGTAATCTTTCGAAGTTGTAAATTGAATTCTTCTACTGTACATCTTCCATAAAACGCCTCCTCTCTGCTTCCCATTTCTCTCCCATTTGATCAGATATTACCTTAATTCTGAGCAATACTGCAATTTCATTAGCCAATCTCTCTTTTTCCACTTTCTTTATCTGTTTACTCACTAATCTGGCATTATGTTGCTGACACTGAGAGAAAAGTGCATTACACTGGCTTTTAAGAGGTTCATCTGCACAGGAAAGATACCTCGCAGAGGCATACTTTTAAACATATGTATACACAAGTTCCATTTTACCACTATACAATCCACACAATGTACAATTCTTTTAGTACTAATGTTCTCACACTGCCCCAAGTAATGAATCAAACTCAATTATCTTTTAGCTCTTACAACTCACAAATTAAAAAACAAACACAAATCGCTCCTAGCATTCACTATTCTCATTCATTACCACTTTTACCTGATGTCATTCAAAACAATTGAACCTTTTGCATATCCATAGCAAAGACTCCTCACACATATAGCCCTTCCGGTTCTGATATTATCAGCTGCCTTGTATTTAAACACTTCTGTCCTGTATGTTTTTTGTGGCTTTTAGGGTTACCACAGTCCCATCTGGGGTGCCAAATTGTAGAAAATGGATATATGGAAAGACTCCTGCGCTACCAAGGGGGATGGGTGGGAGTGGAATTGGGCTGGAAGGTGGACTGGGGATTCTGCAGCAGACTCCTGACACTCTGTCCTGGGCAGAGAGAAAAATGTATATGTAAAAGAAGGGGGTGTTGTCTGCGCTGAAAGTGAACTATGTGAAATATGAAATAAATAAAGTCTCTAGTGAAAAAACCCAAGAGTCCAGATAAGTCCAAATTGAAATGGTGGTGCCAGGAAAGGGTGACAGCAGAAAGCACCTCAGGTGGTCCCCAGCTCCTCACCTCAAGGCTATAGCTCGGATAGCCTGCAACAGCACCTCCCGGTGGAGGACAGTGATCCCTCGGCAGGGCAAGCAGCAGAGGCACTCCTCAGCGGTAAAGGTAAAGCAAAAAAGAAGAAAGCGAGTGAGTGACAATAAAAGACGTCTGGTAGGCAACTAGTGTCACTCGTACATCCACTCACCCCGGGGTGATGGATGATGGGCCTATCTCCCACGAACACGAGTTCGTACTTCTAATGGCAGATATCCTCTTCTAAGCTGGCCAGATGGTCACTCACAACAAGGGATCTCTCAGATGGCATACATGATAAAAGAAACAGACCATAGCGCAATCCCGCAAGGTAAAAAACACATTTAATAAAAAAATAAAACTCACATTTAAAACGATCCAAAAGGCACAAAACAAACAGACGTCAGGAACACACTGCGTCAGGCGTGTGGACTCCGATCAGATAACACCAAGTCCTTCCTTCTTCTCTCTTTGAAGCTTACAGCCTTTGTTATGCAAATTCTGACATGCTACAAAGCTCTTAACTGTAAAGTCCAGACCTATGAGTCATGTTTGCTTCTCCAACACCAGGTAAAGGAGCGCGGTGTTAAATAGCAAACAATGGCCTGATGGGAGGGGGTAAAACCATCCCAAGGCTGAAATGGGTGAAGAATATACAAGTCCAACATTTCCTCTTCCTGATGCGTGTCTGCTGTCCCGTGTACTGGTATGAAGAAGCCTCCTGTTCTCTTTGTATTGCTTCCTTTGTGTGAAATCCCTGGTGATCCTGCCAATCCCTCTACTTTCCAATTAAGAACTGACCATGCTAGGCAGGAGAGCACAACATGGTCAGTTTGCTGGGTGTGCTGAGCTTGGAAGTCAACCTGCTCTCCTCCAATCAGACTTGTGCTTACAACCTCCCTCCTGCACAGCCATTCACTGGGAAGACTGGTGTGTTGCTGTTTCTCCTATCCCAACTCTGATGCAGCTGAGAACAGAGGGAATGTGATCACTTATAAAAAAGAGAAGAAAAGTACTTCTAATATATTTTATATCTATACACAAATGTTTTGCCTTTCATTTCTATTTTAGACTGAATGTGTTGTATTAGAAGGTGAGGCTTCCATACACTTTACCTTCTATCCCCCAATATCTGCTGTACTGATAAGTGTATGAGTATGATCTCAGGTATTAGTATGAAATCATGTCTGACAGAGCAAACTGAGGGCTCTACTTATAGGAAATTCATTCAGCTCTTACACATATTGCTAGAATGTAACACAGTGATTTCCTATGATTGTCAGCTCCATCTAGTGGCCATAAAACGGTATTTT
Source organism: Rana kukunoris (assembly GCA_029574335.1). Lineage (NCBI taxonomy): Eukaryota > Metazoa > Chordata > Amphibia > Anura > Ranidae > Rana > Rana kukunoris. The sequence goes on along the minus strand of JAJQKJ010001337.1, from coordinate 93,161 downwards.
TCATGAAATACCTCAATCAGTAAAAATAGCACAATAACGCTTTATGGCCACTAGATGGAGCCAAAGAAATCAGTGTATGAAATAAAATACATCCAATATTCATCATGGCCGCTCACATTCATTCAACTATTTTTAGTTTAAACAGACATCTAAGTGTTTGTGAAATCTTCCACCCCAAAATGTACTCAGCCAATGAGAGGTAATGACTTTTTATTTTTATCCTGCTATCAATGGCCAACACGGTACAACACTTCATCCATGTCTTCGGTGATCTCTGATCTCCTTATGAACTGTTTCTTACATGATGAAGATCAGCCATGGAGTATATCTGAGGTTTATATCAGGGTGTGCCTCTTCCCCACATGAGAGCTGTGATGTCCAGCAACATTCATATACAAGACATTTCCCGCACTCAAGGCACTAATACACCTCGAGGGTTGTGTGGGATCCCTGATGTACAGGAAGACAGGACTTCAGTGAAGAACAATTCGCTTAGGACTGGATTATGGCTTCTCGCCCGTGTGAGATCTCTGATGTGCGGAAAGATGGGACTTTTGTGAGAAACATTTCCCGCACACAGGACAGGAATACGGCTTCTCCCCTGTGTGAGATCTCTGATGTGTAGAAAGATGGGACTTCTGTGAAAAACATTTCCTGCACTCAGGACAGGAATACAGCTTCTCCCCCGTGTGAGATCTCTGATGTGTAGAAAGATGGGACTTCTGTGAAAAACATTTCCTGCACACAGGACAGGAATACAGCTTCTCCCCCGTGTGAGATCTCTGATGTGCGTAAAGATAGGACTTAACTGAAAACGATTTCCCACACTCAGAACAGGAATACGGCTTCTCCCCCGTGTGAGATCTCTGATGTGCGTAAAGATAGGTCTTAACTGAAAAAGATTTCCCGCACTCAGGACAGAAATACGGCTTTTTACCTGTGTGAGATCTCTGATGTGTGTAAAGAGCGGACCTATCTGAAAAACATTTTCTGCACTCAGGACAGGAATACGGCTTCTCCCCCGTGTGAGATCTCTGATGTGTGTAAAGACTGGACTTCTGTGAAAAACATTTCCCACACTCAGTGCAGGAATACAGCTTCTCCCCTGTGTGAGATCTCTGATGTCTGGAAAGATTGTACTTATATGAAAAACATTTCCCGCACTCAGGACAGGAATATGGCTCGTCTCCCGTGTGAGAGCTCTGATGTTTGGAAAGTCTGGACTTATCTGAAAAACATTTCCCACACTCAGGACAGGAATATGGCTTTTTCCCTGTGTGAGATCTTTGATGTTTGTAAAGACCGGACCTATCTGAAAAACATTTTCTGCAATCAGGACAGGAATACGGCTTCTCCCCTGTGTGAGATCTCTGATGTGTGTAAAGACTGGACTTCTGTGAAAAACATTTCCCACACTCAGGACAGGAATACGGCTTCTCCCCCGTGTGAGATCTCTGATGTCTAGAAAGATCGGACTTATTGGAAAAACATTTCCCACAAGTACAGGAAAAGCTCTTCTCTGTTGAAAGGTCGGCACCGTCCCGCACAGTCTGAGGTTCCTCAGGATAAGAGGAATACGATGGTCCGGCACCATCCCGCACAGTCTGAGGTTCCTCAGGATAAGAGGAATACGATGGTCCGGCACCGTCCCGCACAGTCTGAGGGTCCTCAGGATAAGAGGAATACGATGGTCCATCTACACTGTGTGGTACCGGATGGACATTTGAGGTAGTCAGGTTTTCTCCTGGACTATACTGTGTGATGCTCTCATCTTCTACTTTACAGTCTGGAGACAAAGTGAGACAATCCTCTGAGGTTTTCCTCATCTCCCGTCCATCTACTAAAATAGAAATACAAAGATTATTACTAGACATGATCTGATTGGTTCCCCTAAACCAGGACTCCGCCCACATCAGGCAGCTTTGTCTCTGAGGATCTTACAATTCCCCCCTCAAGGTAACTAGTAAATGATCACTGATCTCCTACCAGATAATTTCTGTATTCATGGACCTCAGTCAGAGAGTGAGAAAACAACGAGATCTGTCATTTATAAGAGTGACAGTGATGAGGGGATTACAGGACAAGTGTCCCCACCCCCTCTTTCACTCATTGCCATCTTCCCAACACAAAAAGTCCTGCACTTTCTTATTTAGTCCATGATTTAGTCATGAATAACAGCGGGGCTGAGCCTCACCAGAGGTCAGAGAGTGAGGATGAGGGGAGAACAACCATGATGAAGACTGGGCTGATCCTGAAGACCACCATCATTGGGTTATTAACCCCGCCCCTCATTATCACTTTCTGTTTAAGGTTCCAAAGTCTGAGGATGTTATCACATTATTATCAACATGTAAAAGTCTGTGCTTCAATCACATCATCAGATATAAAATGTCCAGCTGGTGGAAAATGGGTGTAACAAAAGAGAATACATATTGGGCCAGATTCTCGTAGATCGGCGCATATTTATGCAGGCGTAGCACATATCAGATGCGCTACACCGACATAACTTCGAGAGACAATTCCCATATTCTTGGAGCAGATGCGTCCAACGATGCGCCAGCGCAGCGTAAATTTGTCGGCGTAAGCCAAAGTAGGAGGGAAGTGGGCATGATCCATTCAAATGAAGCGTGACCCCATGCAAATGAACGCCGGAACGAACAGAGCATGCGCCGTACGTCCCACACCCCTCTGCGCATGCGCAAAACAACGTTGAGTGTAACCCCCTGAGATAGGCCGGCCCGGTGCATAAAAGCGCCCAGACATGCGCCCGTAGAGCGCAAAAGTACACCATTTTTTTTTGGTGGTGTATGTGCTTTTGCATTCTCTGCTTTGCCATGCCTGCTCCCAGGAAGGAGAGACGAAAACAAAACTTCTCCCCTGAGGAGAGGGCCATCATCATATCGGCCATGGAGAGGTATGATTCTCGCCTCCATGGTGCAGATAGTGCCAGCACCATTCATTCCAAGAAGGATGAGATCCTCATGAGGATAGCTGCCCAAGTTAATGCCCTATCTCATGAGGTCAGGACATATAAAAAAAAATAATTACCTGCAACATCTGGTGAATGAATGAAAAACTTATATAGCGCGGCACATGTGAACTGAATCGCCTCTGGGCGCTTGTTGTTCCTGTCTCCTTTGATATCAAAAGAGATGAGTCTTGATCTTTCTCCCGAATGCTGGTTGGTAAAGCGTTTCATAGTCTGGGACCTTGGATCTTCTCTCTCCTTTGGACTTGTATTTGGCTTTTGGTATCTGGAGTAGATTTTGATTGATAGATCGCAGAACGCGATTGGGATTATGAGCTTTTATTTTTTCGCATAGATAATGAGGAGCATTCCCATGGATACATCTATGCGTTAGGCAAAGTGCTTTAAAAGCAATTCTGTCTTTTACTGGTAACCAATGAAGGGTTCTCAGTGAAGGTGACATTGATTCCCAGGGTTTTTTCCCCGTCACAAGTCTGGCGGACGTATTTTGAACGACTTGTAGACGAGCGATTTGGTACTTGGGGAGTCCGAGGTAAAGGGCATTTGCATAGTCCAATCTTAAATTTACAATTGCTCCCACCATGACCGCTATGTCTTCTTTGGGAATAAATGGAATAAGTCTGCGTAGTAGGTGCAGCAGATGGTGCATCCATTGTCATGCAGGAGTCGAAAATTACCCTGAGACTTTTGACTTTGGCGCTAGGGGTGATGATTTTACCCAGAATGGGCGGGGGTATCCAAGTTGTTGCAGGTGGTTTCATACGCTTGGCGTGAAACAGGAGAAGTTCTGTTTTCACTCCGTTGAGTTTAAGATAACTCTTTGTCATCCAGTTCTCTATCAAAGAGAGGCATGTCTTTAGATTGAGGTGGTGATCATTTTTGTTGCAAATGCGGAAATACAGTTGCGTGTCGTCTGCATATGAGTGATAAAGCAGTTTTTGGCTGCTGATGATTTCAAAAAGAGGTCGGAGATAGATGTTGGAACAGCACCGGCGACAGAGGCGATCCTTGAGGGACTCCGCACGATACTGTGCGTTTCTCAGAAGTGAAAGGTCCCAACTTCACTATTTGCGAACGGTTTTCGAAAAAAGAGAGGAACCAGGATAAAACGCCTTCTGCGACTCAGGCTACTTCAGCTAGCCGAGTCAGTAATAGTTTGTGGTCTACCGTGTCGAAGGCTGCGCTTAGGTCCAACAGAACCAAAAGACAAGACTCTCCTTCATCTGCGGCCTCGAGAGCGTCGTCCCATATTTTGAGCAATGCATTTTCCGTCCCGTGTCCGGGACGGAAGCCCAATTGAAATGGATCAAGTAGGTTGTTGGTATCTAGATGCTGTTGCAGCTACTTTTTCCATTACCTTTGAAAGTACATTTAGGCCTGTTATGGGATGGCGGTGGAGTGGGTCCTTGGGGTCTAGGGTGGGTTTCTTCAGGATGGGTTGGATTATGCCCTCTTTCAACAGGGAGGGCACTATGCCTTCCTTGAAAGACTGGTTTATAAGCTGCGTGATAGGAGGTGCCAGGATGTCGGCGCATTCCTTCAGCAGTTTAGTGGGGATGATATAATTTGGCGCTGTGCTCTTACGCAAAGTACCAATGATATTTTTTGTGGCATAGATAGAGATGGGCTCCAGAGTGAACTTACCTGATTGTGGTGAATTACTGTGGGTGTTGTGTGAATATTTGCTGGGGGGGGTTGAGGGGGGTATTGTTTTGCTGTATGCTTTCCCGGATTCCCTCGATTTTATTAATGAAGTAATCAGACAATTCATTGCAAAATTCTTGGGTATCCGAATTGGGGGCTTCAAGACAGCCTGGATTCATGGTCTGAGTGACCAGCTTGAAGAGTTTGCGGGGGCTGTTTAGGGCACTGTTGATAGCCTCGGAAAAATAATTTTTCTTGGCTTTGAAGATTTCTTTGTGGTATTTTCTTGTTGTTGCTTTGTAGAGGGAGAGGTTTTCCAATGACAAGCTTCTTTTCCAGGCGGCTTCCGCCCTTCTGCGGTCTTGCTTCAGTAACGACATCTGGTTGTTGAACGAGCTGGAGGTATTTTTCCAGATGCAGGTTTTACATTTCGGCGCTACTAAGTCAGCTGACTGTAAGGCCGCATACACACGATCGAATCTATTTGCTGGAAACGGTCTGACAGACCGTTTCAGCAGACAGATTCGATCGTGTGTACGGGCGGACAGACAGATTTTTCCAGCAGACAGATTTTAAAGCATGCTTTAAAATCTGTCTGCTGGAAATCCGTTTGTCAGATATGTCTGCTGGTTAGTACGCTAACCAGCAGACATATCTGCTCACACATGCATCGAATGGATTTGACACACGCGCGGAAGTGTTTTACTTCCTGGTACGGTGACGTGGCGACGTCAACGGCATCGCCATGTCACCACGCTGTCTGCCGGCGGGGATTTTGGTTTGATCGTGTTTACAGTGATCAAATCAAAACAGCCCAGCAGACAAATTTGCTTAAATCGGTCTGTCAGACCGATTTGAGCAGATTTATTTGGTTGTGTGTACGCGGCCTAATAGGGCTGTGTTTATGGCAGTGTTTATGGCAATTTTTATTTCCAGAGTTTGTCCAAAAATAAGATCGAGTGTGTGACCTGAAGCATGTGTACTAGTTGTTGTAGCCCTAATCCTTCCAGGTGGTCAATACAGGCGTCGGCAACGGTGTCTTGTGAGGTTTTGGCCCAGAGGTTGAAGTCCCCGAGCAGCAAAAGGTGTTTGCCGTTAAGGGAGTAAGTGGAGATAAACTCCGTCAATGATAGTAGTAGCTGCGATTTTGGCCCGGGTGGCCTATAGCAGAGTAGAATCCGGACGGTCTCCTGGGAGTTTGCTTGCAGTTGCAGAGTAAGGGTTTCCATGAATGGAAGAGGGTTTTGAAGGGCTGGTTTGGTGATTGCAAGGTGAGTCTTGCAAATCACTGCCAGGCCTCCACCTTTTTACCCTATTCTGTTTTCAGTTATAATACGATAGTTTTCTGGCACCAGTTCTCCTAGAATGGTGTTACAGTCGGCTGTGAGCCAGCTCTTTGTAATAAAGAGGCAGTCTAAATCGTATTGTAGAATGAAATCATTGATTTCTAGTCAGTGTTTTACTGCTGATCTTGTGTTGATCAAAGAACATAATATGTGCTTAGGCTGGGGTAAACACCTGCGATTTTTGATAGTCAATCGTCGATCGATTCTCAATAGTTGCTCAATTCTTAGGGCTTTTTTGGTGATGGCTGGCAATATTGCGGCAAATCGCCTCAGATCCCAAATGGTTTCTGCAAAATACTGCAGATTAACCATGGTCGCCAAACACCAGGGAGGTGGGAGGGTTTTTTTTCAAGGATTAGCTGAATCCTCTCTCCTGGCTTGGTCCAGAGGAAGGCAAAAAAAAAACCCTGGCAGTGCTACGCCAATATGCTGCGGCAGGGCAAAAAATCCCTTTCTGACCCCTTGAGAGGCGTTCGGACGAACCCTGGATCAAGTTCTAATAGTATTGAGAAGGGGGAGAGTGGGGCTGGGTGTAGCAAGATGGCCGCCGATCAGGCAGCAGGATCCAGGCTGGGGGCTGTGAGCTTGAGTGGATCGGTGCTGTCAGGGAAGACTGGAACGATAGCCGGGAAAGATTGTGCTCTTCTGGGGTAGGGGGGGGGGCTTGCTGAGCAGTTTGGGCTGTTTGGTGGTAATTTTGGGTGGGGTGGGAAGCGGCGCACCGCTAGGCCGTGGGTGAAGCCGCGGCCTTTCTTAGATCGCGGCTGCCACGATTGTCCACAGGCCGGCGCGGTTGTCCGAAAAAACGCCCAGAAGCGGCAGAATTTGAGGCGGAGAGGTGGTGGAGGGATGGATTGGGTAGGGATGGGTAGTGATGGTAGTGTGGGGGTGCAGAAGAGGGGGTACTGAGAAGGGAGTGCCGTAATCGCGGCCGCCGATCGGTTTCACGAGGGCCGCCGCCGCGGCTTGTCCTGAAAAGGACGGCCGCCAACGGTGCTCAAGGAAGTGGAAGAAATGGCCCTGTGTCAGGGGCTTACCTTGAGGCTCCGGTGGGCGATTCCTGGAAGAAGGAGAGAACCAGGGGAGGCGGATTGTGGGTCAGAGCAAGTCTGACAGCAGAAGCTGAGGCTGAGGGTGGAAAGCCCTGCCTGTCTGGCTCCAGGAGCCGTACGTCTTACTGCTAGGAACCGCAAGCCGATTACTACTGGGTTCTTTGGTGTGGATCTTTTATGTACGCTTGCCAACGAACTGCATGGCAGGTCGACATATGTCTGGTCAAGCATGTGGTGCCCAAGCGGGTGATGTTTTGGCCATGAGAGATACGCTTGAGACATATGTTGCAAATAGCAGCGGTGCGATCTGATGCACTCGTCTCAAAAAAGGCCCACACCAAAGAACTTTTGGAATAACGCTGAGAGACAGTAGCGCCCTGCACATGCGGAGCTCTGTGGTGTGATGCAGTCGTGTGCTGCCCTTAAGCTGTCCCCTGGGGGGCATCCTGCCTCATTGGAGATGTGCCTGTGCCTCCTCCTCCTCTCAGGCACCCACATGGAGTCAGTGACCTCATCATCCCCTCCCTCCTCATCTCTGGAGCAAACCTGGCAGTATGCTGCAGCTGGGGGAACATGACTGCCAGATTGCTGTCCTTCTTGGGCACCCCCTTTATCTGGGCTCACGTTACTGCCTTCCTCTAGCTGGGTACCATCATCGGAGCCTTCAAAACGCTGCGCATCCTCTTGCAGCATGTACCCAACACTGTGGTCAAACGGTTCGGGGGACTCCTCAGGAGGACATGGTGGGGCTAGGAAAGGAGTGACTGATGCCATTGAGCAGAGGGAAGAGGGCGCCTTGGCAGCTGCTTTGGCAGACAAAGTACCCTGAGCCTGGGTGAGAGAGGATGAGGACGGCTTGGTCATCCACTCTACCAACTCTTATACACCTCACGGCTCAACGCAGCCAGCTGCTGAAAAAAAGAACAAGCGTGTCCCATGGCCACGTGCTGATGAGGATGCACCGTGTCCACGACCAGCACTGTTGCCTCTAGACGCAGAGCCTGCTTGCCCTCTCTTATTGGCCTGTGAGTGTCTGCAGCTCCTTGTTGGCCTTCCAGACAAATTGTATTTGATGTATTGGAATATGTACACAAGGAATGGTCTACAGTCAGCTTTAGCTGCACACTGAGCCCAGTATACACAACACTGACTTAATATACTGCAGCGAATTTGGCTATCCCTACAGTTTAGGTTCCACATCCACTGAAGGTTTATTAGTGGGGTGCAGAATTTGGCAGTAGACGCTCTGTCACGTTTTGATTTCTCGTCCTTTTTCCAGCAGGTTCCGGATGCAGACCTCTGTGCCACCCCGTCCCTGCATGTCTCGCTGTTGAGGATGGATTAAACACGCACTGGGCAGGGGCATTAGGGTTGATTGACAGGTCATTGTCTATCAACACAAGGAGGGCTTACAGTACGGCCTGGAGAACATTTAAGTCTTTCCTAACTCGGTACCCTAGGTCCGATTGTTTTGATAATCACTACCTTTTGTCTTTTGTGGCCTACTGTCATTTTCAACTGAAATTGTCCCACAATACCATCAAGGGGTATTTGGCAGGTAGACAACATTTTATTTCTCTACTTCATCCCGGTAGGCAGTCATTGTTTGCAGCTCATTCTGTTAAAGCTATCCTCAGGGGTATTCCGAAGAGCAACCCCCCGAGTCCTACTAACAGGCTGCCTATCGCAGGGCACATCTTCCGGGCCATGTCCGATATTTTGTCTAGGTCTCCTTTTGGGCAGCTACCTAGCCTGGTGCTGAAGGCGGCTATTTAGCTTTTTATGGTTTACTTAGAGCGGGGGAGTTCGCTTGTACGGGAGATAATTCCTGTACACTGATTAGTCAGTCGATCAGGTACCCTGACCATTTCGTGTTACACCTAGAGGCATGTAAAACACAGAAAATTGGGGCTGGTACCGATATCAGGGATTTCAAGATTGAGGCTGGTTGGTGCCCGGTTTCGGTTTTACTCATAGCCCAGTTATCAGGGGAACCAAGGGCTAGTCCTCTTGACGGTTAACGGTGCCCCTCTCACCTCTGCACTTTTCATAAAGTATTGTTGAACCCTCTTAGGGAATCTGAGGTTGAATCCCATGTCCTGCTCAGGTCATTCATTTAGGGTTGGGGTCACTTCTGCAGCATCGCGCCAGGGTGTACCGGTTCACATTATTAAAAGGTTAGGCAGGTGGAGGTCATCATGTTACTCCAGGTACATCCCGGAGCCACGCATTTGGCTGATTAATTTGTATTGTTTCAATAAACCTCCTTTATATACTCATCCTAATGTCTTTTGTTTTTACCCCCTTTTAGGCATACTGACCACGGCACACCCCAGGTCACCTTTCAGCTTTCTTCTGTTTCCTTCCCCTAGTTCCACAAGAGACTCCGAGTACAAAAAAATTGTGTCTGCACCACAGAGAAGGAAGATTATCACCCAATCCCCATCCTACTCTGGACCAATCAGTGAGCAGTATGGGTGGAGGAATGGATTTAGTGTTAATGACTCACCTGTGCTGATCTCTGTAGGAGTGTCCTCCTCTATAAATGTCCCCGTTATTCCATCCTCCTCCATAGACTGCTGATCATCCCTCACATACCTCTCTTCTTCTTCTGATTTCACCTCAAATTCTATATCGATTGGATCTCCACTCTAAACCAAGAGAATGAGAGAGAATATCATCTGTAAGATATAAGCTTTATTATTGTGACATCACATCTATAAAATCCACACATCCCCCCCACAAGTCCATGTCTAGATGTTCCGTCCCACCAACCTTTAAATAAGGAGGGATGGTGTGACCTTCCTGTGTGGAATCCCGGGAATACAGAGGACGGGGACATCTCTCTGGTGGGTTCCTGGTATTAGGTGGCTCCATCATATCCTTGTGTCCTTCTGATAACTCCTCCATCACTCCATACTCCTCATCCTCCTCTTTATACTCTTCTTTAACATCAATATTACCATCCCCGAGGTTTCCACTCTGAATATATAATAAAACATTCATTGTAACAAACATGCTGTGTATAAATCAGAACTACCAATAATTGTCACTCATCTACCTGATGATGGTGGGGGATGGTGTGACCTTCCTGTGTGGAATCCCGGGAATACAGAGGACGGGGACATCTCTCTGGGGGGTCTCTGTAGCTGGATGACTCCACCATGGTGTCCCGGTACAGATCTTTGTGTTCTTTTAGAGACTCTGACTCCTCCATCACCCCATCCTCATCATCCTTTTCTTTTATTTCTTCTTTAACCTCAACTTTAGGATCTCTCAGGTCTCCACTCTGAATATAGAATAAAAATGACATCAATGGTAACAATGCAGATAATATACAGATCCTAATGATACTATCAGTGATTGTTCCTCATCTACCTGATGATGGTGGGGGATGGTGTGACCTTCCTGTGTGGAATCCCGGGAATACAGAGGACGGGGACATCTCTCTGGTGGGTTCCCATTACTGGATCCATCTGTAGGAAACACACACACTGACTGAATACATTGTTTCCATGTGTTTATCAGATGATGGGGGATCTAGGTGGAACCTCCGTACTGCTCTCTCCTTTACAATAAAGTCTCCTCTTACCCGGTGATGTGAGGGGCGGCTGATTGTCCATCATGACGTCCTTCCCGGCACCGCTCACCTCTCCTCGATGATCTCTCTGGTGACTTCTAGAATCTTCTTTGTATTTCTCTATTCTATCAGGGAGGGAGGTGGAGGCAATGTGATTATCATAGGATCTCCAGACTTCAGAGGAGGAAAACTCTAGATTTGAACACATATAGTAAAATCAAATGACATTCCCAGAATCCTCCTCACCTCACCAATCTCCTTTTTTATCAAAACTCCACTTGGGATATCATTTACCCAGACAGGGCCCCCCACTCTGTAGGTTAAAAGCTTATTGCAAGGAATTCTGGGACCAACAATCTTGCTTTTGCTTGTGAGAGGGACATTGCGAGGAGGAGCTGTGAAGTCAGTGTGATGTCATAGGATTCTCTGACTCTGGATGGGGGGACATTGGAATGAGGAGCTGTGGGGTCAGTGTAATGTCATAAGATTCTCTGACTCAGGATGGAGGGGCTTTGGGAGGAGGAGCTGTGAGGTCAGTGTGATGTCATAGAATTCTCTGACTCTAGATGGAAGGACATTACGAGGAGGAGCTGTGAGGTCAGTGTGATGTCATAGGATTCTCTGACTCTGGATGAAGGGACATTGGGAGGAGAAGCTGTGAGGTCAGTGTAATGTCACAGGATTGTCTGACTCTGGTTGGAGGGACATTGAGAGGAGGAGCTGTGAGGCCAGTGTGATTTCATAGGATTCTCTGACTCTGGATGGAGGGACATTGGGAGGAGGGGCTGTGAGGCCAGTGTGATGTCATAGGATTCTCTGGTTGGAGGGCCATTGAGAGGTGGAGCTGTGAGGGCGCTCTGTGGGGTATCTGTACACACAGAGTAATTTCTCCCGGGTGCGTCCCTCCTCTCCTAAATAATAGATGAACGTTGTCTTTAGGCTTTTCCAGGACACATCATATTCCTGTGATCTTGTTGTACTCCGGAGACTTTACTGATCACATTTTAGAAATGAAGATCTGAGACTGGGATCATTATGGAGACATTCGTTTTCTGGACATTCACTACAAATTATATTTTTCCCTCTTTCTTCCTATTTGAATCTTATAAAATAAAGACATACACATTTCCATCCCCCCTACATAGCCCCCACCCCCATCTCTAATAAATGTCATATAACTGTTAGTATAGACTGATGACGTGAGAAGGTGATTGGTGGGAAAGGTGACACGTCTCCAAAATGAGGAGAATGTTCCGTCCCCACAAGTGGGGAAGTGTTCTGCCCCTGAAGGGGTTAATCTAGGTCTCCACACTATAGCCCGGATTCACAAAGCACTTACGCTGACGTATCTCGAGATATGCTGCGTAAGTTTAAAATATGCGCCGTCATATATTTGCGCCGTACTCATAGAACCAAGATACGCCAAAAAACTGACTTCATCCGACCGACGTAACTTGCCTACGCCGGTGTAGGATGGGTGCATATTTACGCTGGACGCATTTGGAACTTCCATTGATTTTCGATGCAAATGAGGGAGATACGCCAATTCTCGAACGTACTTGCGCCCGGCACATGTTTTAAGCAATTTGCGTAAAGTTATTTCCCATATAGGAGGCGCAACTCATGCAAAGGTATGGACCAGGGAACGAATGCCGTCAAAATTTACGCCGTTTCCGTAGTATGTGAATAAGGCTGGGTATAGGTTACGTTCACATCGAAGGCAGTGATTCGGCGTATCTTAGGCAGGTATTTTGACGTGACTGATGTGCATGCGCACTGGGATGCGTCCAAGATATGGCGCATGCGCCGTTCGTTTTTAGTACTTGTTTGAAGTTCAGATCATCATTTGCATGGGGTCACGCTTCATTTAAATGTATCATGCCCACTTCCACCTACTTTGACTTACGTCGGTTCACACGGTACAACGTTGGGAGCATTTGCTTTGTGAATTCCATGCTTGCCTCTCAACGTTGCGCCGGCGTAGCGTAAAGAAGATATGCTACACCCGCATAACGATGCACCCAGGTATGTGAATCGGGGCCTATATATGTGTGTATCATCATCTGCTGGAGATAAAAGACGTCACAGTGACTATGGAGGAAGAGGACGGACATGACGGGGTTACTGGGTGTAAATAGAAAATAAGATCTTATTACCTCCTCTGCTGCCTCTTCCAGCGACGTCTCCTCTCTACTTCTTCCCGACTCACCTCTCACCCGGAACTTCCTGTCTGTAACTGACATCACTTCCTGTCTTCCATAGAGACTTCCTGTCTGCCATCTTGTGGAGCTCAGAGGAACTGCAGAAACATCTGGTAGTGTGAACACGGCCTTGTGCTGTGTGTGTATGTACTGTATATCCTTATAGATGGGTCATCTCCACTCCCACCAAGGGGGATAGAAATATATTACTGCTCGGGGGAGGGGGAGGGGGAGGGGGAGACATTTTGGCCCCTTTGATTTTGCAGTAAAATTGATGTGAGATTTAGTCATGTAGAACATCTGTTATATGGATACAAAGAACCCCAGCCGAGAGTAAAGGGTGGAAATGGCTCCTGATCCCCAGATTTGGGCAATTATGTCACCAATATAAATAGAAAAAAACCTGCGCTATGTGTAACAACTCAAATACCTCCAGAAATAACTTATACCGGACTGCTGCTGTAACAAAGGTAAGTGTTCCCTTTATCACCTAGAAGAGCATTATGTGTCACAGCGCTGTCCTATTGTGTGTGCACATCAATTATCACACATACACTAAAATATGTGGAGACATTCATATATAAAGTGCTAGGGGCTCCAATCATATTCTCTGCACATCTACTGCCTCCACTTTACACCTACTTCATTCATCGCATGGGGTTTATCAATAAATGAAGTAATCTGATCCATCTGCCAATTCATATACAACATAAAGTGCTTTGTGCTCAGGATGATGTTCTCTGCAGATCCACTGCTCTGCCCATTAAAAAGCTGTGCAAATTTTTGTTTTCAATATAGTGTTCTCTGCAAATCCACTGTTTCCACTTGACATCTACTTCAACAAACTGATTTTGCTTAAAATCTACCAGAGTCACCAACATCCTTCACACTCTCCTCACCTCCGATGGATCCTCCTCGCTCACTCCTGCAAGTCTGCTGCGCTTTCTGTCAGTCTCCCTCCTACACTCGGCTTCCTCCTCCAACCGCTGTTACTGCATGAGCTCCGCCCCTTCATTTACACTCAGGAGCTCCGCCTCTTCATACACACTCAGGACTCTGCCTCTTTATACACACTCAGGGCTCCGCCTCTTCATACACACACAGGAGCTCCGCCTCTTCATACACACACAGGAGCTCCACCTCTTCATACACACTCAGGAGCTCCGCCTCTTCATACACACTCAGGACTCCGCCTCTTTATACACACTCAGGGCTCCGCCTCTTCATACACACTCAGGAGCTCCGCCTCTTCATACACACACAGGAGCTCCACCTCTTCATACACACACAGGAGCTCCACCTCTTCATACACACTCAGAGCTTCGCCTCTTCATACACACTCAGAGCTCCGCCTCTTCATACACACTTAGGAGATCCACCTCTTCATACACACTCATGGCTCCGCCTCCTCATACACACTCAGGGCTCCGCCTCCTCATACACACTCAGGGCTCCGCCTCTTTATACACACTCAGGAGCTCCGCCTCTTTATACACACTCAGGAGCTCCGCCTCCTCATACACACTCAGGAGCTCCGCTTCTTCATACACACTCAGGGCTCCGCCTCTTCATATACACTCAGGGCTCCGCCTCTTCATACATACTCAGGAGCTCCGCCTCTTCATACACACTCAGGAGCTCCGCCTCTTCATACACACTCAAGAGCTCCGCCTCTTCATACACACTCAGGAGCTCCGCCTCTTCATACACACTCAGGGAGGAGAGAAAGGGGAACCCCACATCATGTAACGTCTTTTATTAAAAGGAAATACTAAAATCTGCACTCACTGAGGTGGGAAGCTGCCACATTTAGCATTGGTAGTCATATTACATTATCAGGAAATTGTTGTTACTGAAAGACAGATATTGATCAATTCTGAGGGAACCCCTAAAAACCTTTGGAGGATCCCTGTCTGAGAAAGGCTGGACTAGTCAGTAATATATTTCTATCCCCCTTGGTGGGAGTGGAGATGACCCATCTATAAGGATATACAGTACATATACACACAGCACAAGGCCGTGTTCACACTACCAGATGTTTCTGCAGTTCCTCTGAGCTCCACAAGGTGGTGATCTCACCTCTACCCAGACAGGAAGTCTCTATGGAAGACAGGAAGTGATGTCAGGTACAGACAGGAAGTTCCGGGTGAGAGGCGAGTCGGGAGGAAGTAGTGATGAGACATTGCTGGAAGAGGCAGCAGAGGAGGTAATAAGATCTTATTTTCTATTTACACCCAGTAACCCCGTCATGTCCGTCCTCTTCCTCCATAGTCACTGTGACGTCTTTTATCTCCAGCAGATGATAATACACACATATATAGTGTGGAGATCTAGATTAACCCCTTCAGGATCGGAACATTTCCCCACTTGTGGGGCCGGAACACGCTCCTCATTTTGGAGATGTGTCACCTTTCCCACCAATCACCTTCTCACCTCCTCAGTCTTTACTAATGGATTACACCACTTTTATTAGTGCCTAGGAATGGAGAATGCTATGACATCACACTGACCTCATAGCTCCTCCTCTCAATGTCCCTCCATCTGGCGCTTTTTTTATTTGATGGTCTTAGGATGTGGGCAGAACCTTTACATCCTCACAAGAAAAACAGGACTGTTGTTGTAATGACACCATAATTGTTTTAACTACATGGTGGGGGTCCTGTGTGGGAAAATTATACCTCAGTCTGAAGTGGGGCTTTAATAAAATGGACGTCTGAATGGTGAGATGAGGAGGATTCTGGGAACATTGATTGATTTTACTATTTGTGTTCAGATCTAGAGTTTTCCTCCTGTGAAGTCTGGAGATCATATGACCATCACATTGCCTCCACCTCCCTCCCTGATAGAATAGAGAAATACAAAGAAGATTCTAGAAGTCACCAGAGAGATGATGGAGGAGAGGTGAGCGGTGCCGGGAATTCTGGGACATTATCCAGTAACAGACAAGGGGTGTGTCTGGATGGTGACTGTATCATTGTGTGTGTCAGGTTCCTATAAGGTGTCAGGATGTCACTGTCTATTTCTCCATGGAGGAGTGGGAGTATTTAGAAGGACACAAGGATCTCTACAAGGATGTCATGATGGACAATCAGCCGCCCCTCACATCACCGGGTAAGAGGAGACTTTATTGTAAAGGAGAGAGCAGTACGGAGGCTCCACCTAGATCCCCCATCATCTAATAAACACATAGAAACAATGGATTCAGTCAGTGTGTGTGTTTCCTACAGATGGATCCAGTAATGGGAACCCACCAGAGAGATGTCCCCGCCCTCTGTATTCCCGGGATTATTCCACACAGGAAGGTCACACCATCCCCCACCATCATCAGGTAGATGAGGAACAATCACTGATCGTATCATTAGGATCTGTACATTATCTGCATTGTTACCATTGATGTCATTTTTATTCTATATTCAGAGTGGAGACCTGAGAGATCCTAAAGTTGAGGTTAAAGAAGAGATAAAAGAGTCGGATGATGAGTATGGGGTGATGGAGGAGTCCGAGTCTCTAAAAGAACACAAAGATCTGTACCAGGACACTATGGTGGAGTCATCCAGATACAGAAACCCACCAGAGAGATGTCCCCGTCCTCTGTATTCCCGGGATTCCACACAGGAAGGTCACACCATCCCCCACCATCATCAGGTAGATGAGTGACAATTATTGGTGGTTCTGATTTATACACAGCATGTTTGTTACAATGAATGTTTTATTATATATTCAGAGTGGAAACCTTGGGGATGATAATATTGATGTTAAAGAAGAGTATAAAGAGGAGGATGAGGAGTATGGAGTGATGGAGGAGTTATCAGAAGGACACAAGGATATGATGGAGCCACCTAATACCAGGAACCCACCAGAGAGATGTCCCCGCCCTCTGTATTCTCGGGATTCCACACAGGAAGGTCACACCATCCCCCACTGTTACAAGGTTGGTGGGACAGAGATGATAAAACACACTTATAGAGATGATATGTGAATTTTCTATGTGATGTCACAATAATAAATCTTATATCTTACAGATGATCTTCTCTCTCATTCTCTTGGTTTAGAGTGGAGATCCAATCGATATAGAATTTGGGGTGAAATCAGAAGAAGAAGAGAGGTATGTGAGGGATGATCAGCAGTCTATGGAGGAGGATGGAATAACAGGGACATTTATAGAGGAGGACACTCCTACAGAGATCAGCACAGGTGGGTCATTAACACTAAATCCATTCCTCCACCCATACTGCTCACTGATTGGTCCAGAGTAGGGCGGGGACTGGGTGATATCAGCCTGTAATCCCCTGGTCACTTTCCTGAGCTGTGTTCCCCGTCCTGTATTCCTATATTTCTCTCGGATAATCTTCCCTCTCTGTGCTGCAGACACAACTTATGTCTCTAGACTGGATTTATGGAGATTCTGCGGATCAGCTGGCAGCAAAATATTCATTTTCACCATAGCCGCTACTAGACCTAGGCACCTGGGGTATGTGCTTTGGGTCCTCTGACCCATGCTGAGTATGGAAAGATCTCTAAGCCGCGTACAGCAGAAAGATTCGATCGTGTGTACGGGCGAGCCGACGGATTTGGCCACCCGACAGATTTTAAAGCATGCTTTGAAAACTGTCGGCTGGGAACCCGTCCACCCGACATGTCTGCTGGTTAGTACGCTAACCAGCAAACATGTCTTCTCGCACACGAGGCGAATGGTTTAGACGCATGCGCGGAAGTGTTTTACTTCCTGTTGCGGTGACGTGGCGGCGTCAACGTCACCGCGCCTTCTGGCGGCGGGGATTTTGGTTTGATCGTGTGTACACGATCAAACCAATACGTCTCCAGCAGACAGATTTGTTCAAATCGGTCGGCCCGACCGATTTGAACAAATCTGTCTGCTCGTGTGTATGGGGCCTGACAGTACAATTCTCCCAGGATTACTTGTTCTGTTGTCTGCTGGCTGTGCCGGGGGAAGGGATATGTCTGTATATTCTCAGACCCAAGTCATTGAGTGCAGTCTCAGGAGATGGGAGGCAGTGGTGTGGCATCTCTGCAACTTGTCTCATGTAAACATTTCATCTTCCACTGATTACTGAATACCAATATTATGAGTCCTGACCCTTACACTGTATAATTTATATTTTACATTACATACTCCTGACCCCTGCACTATGTACTCAATATTGTACATTACATCACTCTGATACTATAAAATCCTAACTGTTGTATTTTATATAACAACCTGTACTTATCTCTTTTGCTCCCATATTCAATTAGCTTGACAATATCTGATGACGTGATTGGAGCACAGACTTTTACATGGTGATAATAATGTGATAACATCCTCAGACTTTGGAACCTTAAACATAATGTGATAATGAGGGAGGAGTCAATAACCCAATGATGGTGGTCTTCAGGATCAGTCCAGTCTTCATCTTGGTTGTTCTCCCCATCCTCACTCTCTGACCTCTGGTGGGGCTCAGCCCCACTGTTATTCATGACTAAATCATGGACTAAATAAGGAAGTGCAGGACTTCTTGTGTTGGGAAGATGGCAATGAGTGATAGAGGGGGAGGGGACACTCAACCTATAATCCCCTCATCACTGTCACCCCTATAAAAGACAGTTCTCGTTGTTTCCTCACACTCTGACTAAGGTCCATGAATAAAGAAATTATCTGGTAGGAGATCAGAGATGTAGGGCTGAAACAACTTTTGTATTTATCGGCATATAACACGCACCCTAACTTGAAGAGGGAAGTTTCAGGAAAAAAACAATTCACAGCCCTCTGCCTATAACATGCAGGCACAGTTTACCCTTTATTTTCGGGGTAAAAAAGTGAGTGTTATACGCCAATAAATACAGTAATCGATTATGTAAAAAGTTGTCAACTATTTTTATAATCGATTACTTGGTCAGTTGATTAATTGGCCTGCATACAGACTGCAAAATACAGCTCAGTACACCATCCATACATGTCAGTAAATGTCTGAGAATGTGTGAGGAGCAATGCCTCATGGGACATGTAGTCCTGGGCAAGAGAAGTAAGCAAGTCATTCTAAAGACAGGAGATTGTTTTTATCTTCCTATAGGAGAACTCTATACTATACTTTGTACCTTCCTATAGGGGAACTCTATACTATACTTTGTACCTTCCTATAGGGGAACTCTATACTATACTTTGTACCTTCCTATAGGAGAACTCTATACTATACTTTGTACCTTCCTATAGGAGAACTCTGTACTATACTGTGTACCTTCCTATAGGGGAACTCTATACTATACTTTGTACCTTCCTATAGGGGAACTCTATACTATACTTTGTACCTTCCTATAGGAGAACTCTGTACTATACTGTGTACCTTCCTATAGGGGAACTCTATACTATACTTTGTACCTTCCTATAGGGGAACTCTATACTATACTTTGTACCTTCCTATAGGGTAACTCTATACTATACTTTGTACCTTCCTATAGGAGAACTCTATACTATACTTTGTACCTTCCTATAGGGGAACTCTATACTATACTTTGTACCTTCCTATTGGGGAACTCTATACTATACTTTGTACCTTCCTATAGGGGAACTCTATACTATACTTTGTACCTTCCTATAGGGGAACTCTATACTATACATTGTACCTTCCTATAGGGGAACTCTATACTATACTTTGTACCTTCCTATAGGAGAACTCTATACTATACTTTGTACCTTCCTATAGGAGAACTCTATACTATACTTTGTACCTTCCTATAGGAGAACTCTATACTATACTTTGTACCTTCCTATAGGAGAACTCTATACTATACTTTGTACCTTCCTATAGGGGAACTCTATACTATACTTTGTACCTTCCTATAGGGGAACTCTATACTATACTTTGTACCTTCCTATAGGAGAACTCTATACTATACTTTGTACCTTCCTATAGGAGAACTCTATACTACACTTGGTACCTTTCTATAGGGGAACTCTGAAGGCAGGAGGAGCCAAAAGTGCTGAGATGGGGGGAGGGGCCCAGAAGAGGAGAATCAGGGCTGCTTTGTGCAAAAACATTACACAGAGCAGGTAAGTATGACAAGTTTGCTTAAAAAAAGGAATCCGACATTTACAATGACTTTAAGGTCTCTGCACAGGGAAGATCAGCATCTGACCCCATAGAAGGTGGAGGCTGATAGGCTGGAGGGAAAAGAAGACATTACTACATAAAGTAAAAGTTACTAGTATTGTGCATTATATATAAAATTATTATATCCATGAAAAAAGTCTCAGCTTTCAGTATTACTTTAATATAAAAGTATTAGTTTAATAGAAAATTGGATGAATGTTTTTGTGAAAGAAAAATGAGTTTGTGTACGGCCAGCATAAGTGACATCAGGTGCAGGGAGCTTGTACCCACCTACCTGTCTATGACAAGGGAGTCTGTCACCCATCATATTATATTACACTCCTGTCTGATCATCTGCAAAACAGCGTTTTACCTCTTTTTATATTTTATTAATGTTGTTCTCTGATTGTGATATGTAGCAGATTCCCCCTCTAATAATACATCTATCTGTCTGTTATTCTCAGAGAGGATTAAATATCCAACTATATATCTGGAGATTTATATTTACCGCTCTATATAGATATTCAAGGATATTAACTCCATTATACACCAAACTTATTTTTTTCAGGTTTTTATCCAGTTATTTGATTAGTCAAAACAATAAATCGGCCAACTAATCAATTCTTAAAATAATCATTAGTTTCCGCCCTACAGAGGACCCATTTATTAGTTACCTTGAGGGGGGAAGATCGTCAGAGACAAAGCTGCCTAATGGGAGTCCTGGTTTAGGGGGAACCAATCAGCTCATGTCTAGTAATAATCTTTGTATTTCTATTTTAGTAGATGGACGGGAGATGAGGAAAACCTCAGAGGATTGTCTCACTTTGTCTCCACACTGTAAAGTAGAAGATGAGGACATCACACAGTATAGTCCAGGAGAAAACCCGACTACCTCAAATGTCCATCCGGCACCACACAGTGTAGATGAACCATCGTATTCCTCTTATCCTGAGGAACCCCAGACTGTGAGGGACGGTGCCGGACCATCGTATTCCTCTTATCCTGAGGAACCTCAGACTGTGCGGGACGGTACCGGACCATCGTATTCCTCTTATCCTGAGGAACCTCAGACTGTGCGGGACGGTGCCGGACCATCGTATTCCTCTTATCCTGAGGAACCTCAGACTGTGCGGGACGGTGCCGGACCATCGTATTCCTCTTATCCTGAGGAACCTCAGACTGTGCGGGATGGTGCCGGACCATCGTATTCCTCTTATCCTGAGGAACCTCAGACTGTGCGGGACAGTGCCGGACCATCGTATTCCTCTTATCCTGGGGAACCTCAGACTGTGCGGGACGGTGCCGGACCATCGTATTCCTCTTATCCTGGGGAACCTCAGACTGTGCGGGACGGTGCCGGACCATCGTATTCCTCTTATCCTGAGGAACCTCAGACTGTGCGGGATGGTGCCGGACTATCGTATTCCTCTTATCCTGAGGAACCTCAGACTGTGCGGGGTGGTGCCGTCCTTCCAACGGAGAAGAGATTTTCCTGTACTGAGTGCGGGAAGTGTTTCCATTGTAAATCCCACCTTATTGTGCATATAAGATCTCACACTGGGGAGAAGCCGTATTCCTGTCCTGAGTGTGGAAAATGTTTTTCACAGAAGTCCAGTCTTACCATACATCAGAGATCTCACACAGGAGAAAAGCCGTATTCCTGTTCTGAGTGTGGGAAGTGTTTCCGTTTTAAACCTGAATTTAATGTGCATAAAAGATCTCACACAGGAGAGAAACCATATTCCTGTCCTGAGTGCGGGAAATGTTTTTCAAACAAGTTCATTCGTTACAGACATCAGAGATCTCACACGGGGGAGAAGCCGCATTCCTGTCCTGAGTGCGGGAAATGTTTTTCACGAAAGTCCCATCTTTCCACACATCAGAGATCTCACACCGGGGAGAAGCCATATTCCTGTCCTGAGTGTGGGAAATGTTTTTCACAGAAGTCTGATCTTTCCACACATCAGAGATCTCACACCGGGGAGAAGCCATATTCCTGTCCTGAGTGCGGGAAATGTTTTTCACAGAAGTCCAGTCTTTACAGACATCAGAGATCTCACACCGGGGAAAAGCCATATTCCTGTCCTGAGTGTGGGAAATGTTTTTCAGTGAAGTCCAATCTTGACACACATCAGAAATCTCACAAGGGGGAGAAGCCATATTCCTGTCCTGAGTGTGGGAAATGTTTTTCACGGAAGTATCATCTTTCCAGACATCAGAGATCTCACACGGGGGAGAAGCCGTATTCCTGTCCTGAGTGAGGGAAATGTTCCTCACTGAAGCCCTGTCTTCCTGTACATCAGGGATCCCACACAACCCTTGAGGTGTATTAGTGAGTGTGGGAAATGTCTTGTATATAAATGTTGCTGGACATCACAGATCTCATGTGGGGAAGAAGCACACCCTGATATACACCTCAGATATACTCCATGGCTGATCTTCATCATGTAAGAAACACTTCATAAGGAGATCAGAGATCACCAAAGACATGGATGAAGTGTTGTACCGTGTTGGCCATTGATAGCAGGAGAAAAATAAAAATGGAGTCATTACCTCTCATTGGCTGAGTACATTTTGGGGTGGAAGATTTCACAAACACTTAGAGGTCTGTTTAAACAAAAAATAAGTTGAACACATGTGACCAGGACACAGAGAGAATGGCCATGTAAACAAGGGAGATTGCTGTTCTGGGACAAGGGAAGGCATTGATCCTGTGTTTCTGCTGAGTAGGACCACAAATCTCTGCCTTGCCACAGTACAGGCACCTCCCCCCACAGTTAGCCCTATTTGTGGGTAAAATAGGACATACATTTTATTTTGGTACAATGTCGCACGACTGAGCAATTGTTAGTTAAAGTAACGCAGTGCCGTATCGTAAAAAATGACCTAGTCTTGAAGGAGGGGTAAACCTTCCCGAGCTGAAGTGGTTGGTACACAATCCATGTTGTATTGCGCTATTTGTACTGAATGAGGAATTTCCGGTAAAACAGCGTTCTGATCACTAGATGGCGCTGACAATCGTAGGAAATCACTGCGTTAAATTATGGCCAGAATTTGTGATGGCTGGATTAATTTTTGTCACATTTGTTTGATACATTTTCTATAAGTAGAGCCCTAAGCTTTCTTCATCAGGCATGGCTTCATACAACTTCCTGAGGTCATACTCAATTATGAGTACAGTACACACTAAAGCAGGGGTCTCAAACTGGCGGCCCTCCAGCTGCTGCGAAACTACAAGTCCCATCATGCCTCTGTCTAATTGAGTCGTACTTGTAACTGTCAGCAAGTTGCAATGCCTCATGGAACTTGTAGTATCGCAACAGCTGCAGGGCCGCTAGTTTGAGACCTCTGCACTAAAGTAAATAAGTTAAAGTATATGTAATAAAGAGCGAAGTTGGGATTTTATATGAAGCATGCATTTAGGAAGCAAAAAATACATTATATTTCTTTAATGATGCTATATTTATTTTGATATTACACCTGTATACACATTAAGTCACAGATATACATACAAGGCACAGTGATTCATGGTACATTATCAGTTTCTCAATTCATGTTAGCGTATTACATATTTTGAGATTGATCCACTTGTATTGAAATTAGACATGTGGCATTGAATAAATAGATCTATGTTGTAAACGCACGATTGTATCATCTGTAGCTTGACACATTTCATGGCTATGCCGCCACTCATCAGCAGCAGATGTATAATGGTAAGAAAGATATATTAAAATAAACAATAAAAAATCTCACATGAGAGGGAGGGAAAGGAAAGACCATCCACCCATACTTACAGGCCGATTATTGATGAAATGTGTGGCAGAGAGCACCGAGGTAATTGAGGGCATTGTCCAGCACGGGAGCTGAGGTGGCACAACATATGGCTCGGTAACAGGAAAATGTGAGAGGGTGGTCCTCACCAAGCAATGGTGATATATAATAAATCTCCTATGCCATCTGTGAATGAAGTCATATAAAGTCTCAACCTCACTCTTTATTGCCAAACATGGATGGAGGCAATTTGATGTAACTGTCTTAGGCCTCACACAAAGTCCCAACCCTTTCTCTTGTATAAGTTAAAGTATATGTAAACCCTTGTAACAAAAAAAGGGGGGTGGGACTTTTTTTTAATTAATTATTTTTTATTATTCTTTTTCCATTTTAGCAAACATTATGTATAATTACATGTCATTTCTCAAAATATTTTAGTGCACCATCCCACCATCGTGCACCATTTAGTGCACTACATACAAGCCATTATACATTGTGCAAATCAATTGTTTACAAGAAGTGTCTCAGAAGATCTCAGCGGATGGGTGAGCTTGCGCTTGCCATCTTTGTGCTATCATCTTCCGAGCCTGGAACAGGCACTTAAGTACACTCTCCAGAGCTCCTGCCGGGTTTCTATGATTTTCCATACCTCCTAGTAAGCAAGTCCTAACTTCTGGCTCTAGAGAGGTCCCAAACACCTTATTAGTCCTGTTTATCACTTCTGTCCAATATCTAAAGAGCTTGGGACATCTCCAAAACATGTGAATATGGTCTCCTGGTGCCTTACATCTAGGGCATTCATCACTCTGCTTCCGCCCTAAGAGAAACATTTTTCTGGGTGTGTGGTAAGCTTGGTGCAGTAAGAGTAGATGAGACAATCTCTGGGCTGGGGCAATTGATACCAATGTCCCCCTGTGTAGAATCTCATTCCACTGTTCCAAGGTTAATAACCCAATGTCTCTTTCCCATCTTTCTCGGCTCTTATTGACCCCGGTTTGACTTATAGTTTTGGTACCCAATTTATAGTACAGTGCGGATATTTGGCCTCTCGTGGCATTAGTTTGAATCATTTTAAGCAGCCCAAGAGTAAGAGTCCTAACTAATGGATGGGTCTTAAACTGAGTTTGGAGGGCGTGTCTAATCTGGAGGTAATTAAAGAAGGTTTTATTTGGTATATCAAATTCTTCCCTTAATTTAGAGAAAGTTTTATTAAGCTCTCCCTCATACATATGCAACAGTCGTGTTATTCCCTGGTTGTCCCAGACTCTAGGGATTTCTATATCCCTAAGTTCTGTTAAATTTTTATTACGCCAAAGGGGGGTGAATTCAGATATTCCCGTGTAGCCCAGGAGGGCTTTCGTGCTCTGCCGGAGTTTGTTAATTAGTTTAATGGTCGGGCATTGATGATGGAATGAGGCTGCTTCCAAAGCTTCTATTATTGTGCTATGTGGGGCCCTTGATAGCATTAACCTAAAACAGCTGTTCTCTGGGTTTTGATTACCACAACCCACTAAATGCTGTAACTGAGATGCCAAAAAATATGTTCTTGGGTGTGGGACCGCCATCCCCCCTTCCCCTACCGGGAGCTGCATCGTCTGCAATCCGATTCTAGACTGTCCCCCCTTCCACATCAATTCCCTAAACAACATTTCAATTCACCTAAACCACATTTGGTTTACCCAAACCGGAGAATTATGCAGGACGTATAGTATCTGGGGGAGCCAGATAATTTTTTATCAAATTGCATCTCCCAGCTACCGAGAGAGGAAGGCGGTTCCAGATATCTGTTTTCATTTTGAGCTTTAACAATAATGGGACTATGTTATTGGTAATATATGCCTTAGGCACGCTGGTTATCCAAACCCCCAGATATTTTAGTTTTGTTGAGATTTTCAACTGGGGTGCTTCGGCTATTGCCTGTGTACCTACCGGATCTATTGGGAGTAGGGCAGATTTATCCCAGTTAACTGTTAATCCTGAGAATCTTCCAAACTCCTTCACCATTTGGACCACAGAGGTCAGTGAACTATCTACGTCTCCTTGAAAAAATAGGACATCGTCCGCAAAGAGCGAGATCTTATCCTCCTCCGCACCCCTTCTGAACCCATGGATATCTTTATTTAATCTCGCCTTGATAGCAAGAGGCTCCATATCCAATGCGAAGAGGAGTGGAGAGAGGGGGCACCCTTGTCTCGTACCTCTCTCGAGACCAAATGTATTTGATACTGCACCATTAACTTTGATTTTTGCTCGTGGTTCCCTATATAATAGCTTAACCCTTTTAATAAATATAGGTCCAAATCCAAAGCTTTCTAGTACCCTCCAGAGATATGGCCATTCAATGCTGTCAAACGCCTTAGCAGCATCTAAGGCCAGCAATGCTCTAGACCCCTCATTATCCGTCGGAATTTGTATGTTTAAGAAAGCTCTTCTGATATTTATACTAGTTGACCTATTTGGGATAAACCCTGATTGGTCCGAATGGATGAGATCCTCTATGCACCCATTGAGACGATTTGCCAACACTTTGGCAAAGATTTTTGCGTCTGTGCAGAGCAAGGAGATTGGCTGATAGGAGGACGGATCTAGTTTATCTTTTCCCTCTTGGTGAATTACCACCACCGTTGCCTCCAGCATAGAAGGAGGGAGGTGTCCCTCCAAGAACGCCCTTTCCAGTGTCTGGAGAAGCTCTGGTATCAAGATTTTTCCTAACCGCCTGTAAATCTCTATTGGGAGGCCGTCAGGGCCAGGTGACTTATGGCTAGACATCTCCCCCACTACTGACTGGAGTTCTTCTAATGTAATAGGGGACTCTAGTTTTTCCCTATCGATTGCTGACAATGCTGGAACCGGGAGATCATGGAGGAAAAATTCCATACCCTCGTTTCCTCCCCTGGACTTATAGAGAGATTTATAAAAATCGTAGAATACATTACTTATCTCTTTACCATCAGTGGAGATATCTCCTGTAGGAGTCCTAATTGCCGCAATATTTAAGGAAGGAGAGTTGGCCCGGACCAACATAGACAGTGCTCGTCCCACTTTCTCTCCCTCTCCGAATTTAGTTTGTTTCTGAAATATCTGGTAGTTTTGTGTTTTCCTCATAATAGACATCCTGTATATCTTCTGTTTATCTAGCCAATCTTTCTGCCTGCTTAAGGTTGGGGCCTCAATATACCTTTGTTCAGCTGCTAAGGCTTCATTTCTAAGTTTCTCCTCCACTGCCCTAGATTCCTTCCTAACCTTTGCCACCCTCTGAATCAAGATACCTCTTAAAATAGGCCTTTAATGAGTCCCAGACCACTCCCGACTCAGCCGAGCCTGCGTTGATTTGAATATATTCTTCAAGGCTGTTCAAAAGATCTCCTGGTTCACCCAGTAGCTCGAGCCAATATGGACTAATTTTCCATTCTTTTGGGGCGATTTTCTCATTGCTCCTAATAACTAAGTCCAGTGGTGAGTGGTCTGAGACCCCCCTTGGTCCATACTCTATCTCTGTGACACTGTTTAATGCCAACTCATTGCCCAAAGCCATGTCAATTCTAGAAAGAGTGATATGTGAGGTGGATAAGCAGGAATATTGTCGGACACAGGGATGGCGAATGCGCCAAATATCTTTTAGTCCTATCTCC
This sequence comes from Rana kukunoris, assembly GCA_029574335.1. NCBI lineage: Eukaryota > Metazoa > Chordata > Amphibia > Anura > Ranidae > Rana > Rana kukunoris. Next base: position 65,858 of record JAJQKJ010001337.1, on the reverse strand, counting down.
TCCAGAAATTGGAAGAGGCGGCTCCCTTCCTCCGGAGTTTGCTTCTGGGCCAAGGGAAATCTATCATAGGCTCTATCTAATACTTCATTATAGTCTCCCACTGCTATTAAAGGGATATCAGTTTTGTCCAACATAAATTCTACCAGTCTCTGAAGGATATCAAACTTAAAAGGGGGGGGGGATATAAATATTAGCTAATACATATGGTCTGCCCCCAATGGAGCAGGCTAGGAATATGAACCGACCATGATCGTCTATCAGACTTTCTTCACAGATAAATGGCACCCCCCCTACCCACCATTATGCTCACCCCCCTGGAATAAGAGGAGTGGACCGAATGATAATGAGAGGGGAATTTTCGTAAGCCCAACTGGGCCATATTGTCTTCGGTTAAATGTGTCTCCTGTAAGCAAAGTATCCCTGGCCCTCTCTCATCCATTGATGCCAATACCAGGGCTTTCTTAATGGGGTCTCCTAATCCCCGTATGTTCCATGACCTAATCCTCCAATTCATAGTTCATAGGGATATGGGTAACTGCAGGGGGCAGCAGTGGGAAGGAATACGCAAAGGCAGCTCTCCTACCCCTCTTCTCTCCCCTTTCACTTCCCTTTCCTCTCCCCTGCTCCTTCATCTCCTGCTGTCGCTCTAGACTAGTGCCTCTCCTATACCTTATTGGACTTGGTGTATTTTCCTCTATCAAAATTCCCCCCCTTGTTTTCCCTCCCCACCCATTAGGGCTCCCCCTTGGGGCTTCACCTGTGACCTCACCACTCATATCTATCTACCTCCACCCACTCATTCTAACACTCATTGTCCCCTCGGCCATGCTGAATGGCGAAGACCTCATCTCTCCCTCCTCACCCCCATCCCATCTCCCACTCTAGATCCCGATTTCCACGAGGAAAAAAGGAAAAGAAGAAAAAGAAAAAGGCAAATATATCATTCATAGATATACCTCCCGCACAGGCATGTTAAGAGCATTGACAATTTGACAAGATAATGTTCATTATAGCACTATAAAAAAAGTCATGATATACCAATCTCTCCCTCTCCCTCCTCCCCCCCTAAAAAAAAAAAAAACCCAGCTAGTGTATTTAATTTCGATAGTCATATATTGCAATTATTTAAATTAAGAGAGAGGAAAAAAAAGAAGGAAAAAAAGGGGGGCCCACCCCCCCCATCCCAAAGTAGTAGTGCATTAGTGTCAGTGATTGCTTGGACAAATTCAGCTCCAAAAAAAAACCCAACCACCCCCTCAAACTATTAGTGCATTTAACAATATTCTTATATTGCCGTTGTTAAGGATCCGAGAAGGAAAGAAAAGATTTCCCTTCCTCCCCTTCTCTTGGTCTAGGGCGCCCTCCCTCTTGCGGGGGTTTGAAGGGAACTCGATGGGCCCTCTCAATTGCAAAGAAAGAAGAGAACGAATCAGAGCCAAAGATATCCCTAAGCCAGTCCTCCATGAAAGATATAGTATCAGGCCCCTCGCTCCGTTCTGGCAGACCAATCATACGAAGATTGGGCCAGATTCAAAGAGCCATTACGCCTGTGTTAAACGCGCGTTTTCTAGCTAGTCGAAAACCCCAAACCATGAATAGACGGCTGAGGGCTTCAATTCGACTGGATTACGTGTTTGTACGCCTTGGGATCTACGCTGCAATAAAATTGCAGCCACTGGGTGGACTTCCCGTCATTTTCGGCGTCGGGGTATGCAAATGAGCTTTTGCCGGCGATCCCCGAAATTACGATCTTCAATCGCAATCTCTTACGGCACCTTTAGTCATCTTTTATTTGCGTAACACTATACCAGCTTTTTGCTGCTCTAATATTAGACAGCCCATGTTATGTATGGCCGTCGTTCCCGCGTCGAATTTCTACGTTTTCCGACGTCTTATTATTTTTAACGTAAGTCGTCCGGGAATAGGAATGTTCGTAAACGCCGCTACTCAAACAACGAATGATGTAACAACGTGATTTTGCGCAATGCAAGGCGGGAAATTTCTGAACGGAGCATGCGCAGTTCGATCGCCGCGGGGACGCGCTTAATTTAAATGCCTTACGCCCCCCAATCGCGTATTTCGATTACGCGGTGAGAAATAGACTACGCCGCCGGGTATCAAAGCCCACCATGAATTGTTTGGAATCATTGACAGCCCGCAGAACGTCTTTCAGTGTAGGCTCCTCTGTTGATTCAAAACCTATTAAGGTGACAGGATCCTTTGTTGAGAGCAGCTGTTGCTAATACAGCTTCCTTCACTTCACTGCTAGGTCCTTTGTTGTTCGAGGCTTTGTCCCCACTTGGGTTTGTGGGGTTAGTTTATTTCGAGGCTACTGCCCCTTGACTTGTCCTGGCAGCAGATAGACCTGGAGGGGCCTTAGTCTGATTAGCTAGCAGTGTTTGGCCCCCTCTAGTGGGTGATTGGGTTGCATTTTTTTTTTTTACAAAAAAGGGTAAGGTTTTATTTGTCAAAGTAAAGGGGTTACATACAAAACATGCAAAGAGTTACAGATCATATAGGGGAAACAAGTACAATACTAACATCAATGCAGAAAGTGAAGGCAGGGTACATAGTGTAGATATCAGTACAACATCAGAGAGTCTAGGAACCAAAAAAGAGCCAGCCTTTCCCACACCCAGAAGGCACACCTCGAACCGAGGGGGAGCATACTAAGGCTGATCAGGCAGGGCATCACACGTATTTGCAGTTCCCACCCAACCTCCCCACACCTTGTCGAATTTAGCTGGACAGCCCATGTGGGCATAAATTTCCTTCTTGTAGGGTAATACAGCATTAACTGCAGCTATCCACTCCGGAAGGGTCGGGGGGAGGGCTTGAAGCCATTTTCTCGCTATTAGCAGTCTGGCTGTGAACAGCGATTCTTGAAGAAAAGTTTTGTGGTGCTTGTCAGAGTCTGGGTCGGGGAATATTACTAATAAACACTGTTTAGGGCAGAGAGTAAGGGGAGACCCCATCTCATCATGGATGAACTTTACCAAGTGTGTCCAGTAGTCTTGTATCACAGGGCAGGACCAGAGGAGGTGGAAGAAGTTGCTGGAGGTGCTACCACACTTGGGGCACAACGGGCTTTGGTCAGGTTTGTATTTAGCCAAACGAAGGGGGGGTAAGATAGGACCTATGCAAAATGTACAGGTGTGTGAGGCGGTCTGATAACTTGGGGGAAACCTTCTTAGTGGTATCCAGTGCATCCTCCCATTCATCATCCACAAACTCCCCCATGTCCCGGGACCAGCGATCCCTGAGCCCATAGGCCAAGATCACAGCGGGAGGTCGGAGAAGGGAGTAGTATAGCACTGATATCAATTTGCGGGAGTCCTGACCTGTTATGGTGCGGAGCACATCAAGCTTGTCTACACTAGGAGATGCGTCACCAAACTGAGCACGGAGAGCATGTCTAAGCTGGAGGTAACGGAAATGCATAGAATTAGGGAGGGCAAAGGTGTCCTTGAGCTGCTGGAATGATTTTAAGATAGTTCCCTGATACATGTCAGACAAATACCGTACTCCCCGGTCCAGCCAGAGGGCCCGTCCAGGGACGGACAACAGCTCTCCCAGACCCGGGTTGTCCCAGAGAGGGGTATAAAAATGAGTAGCAGGGGCCTTTAGCCTACGGCTCACCACATCCCATACCCTACAGTAATGGTAGAGCAGACCTTTGCGATCCCCATGCACCCAGGCTCCCCCCAGGCCCTTGAAGAGGACCTGAAAGGGATGAGTGAGCCCGGAAGTACCGGGGGAGCACAAACATTCGAGAAAACGGTCCCTGTCAAGTTTATCAAAGTAAAAGAAGTGAGATAGGTGCGCTGCTAGGTAGTAAAGACTAAAGTCAGGCACTGCAGCTCCGCCCAGTTCGGTCGGATTCTTCAGCGCCTGCCAGGACAGTTTGTGGCGAGCAGAGCCCCACACAAACGAATTAAGGATTGCTTCAATGGCCTTAAAGATTTTTAAAGGGAGGTATACAGGGGAGTGCCATAGGACATATAGGAATTTGGGGAGGAGAATCATTTTTATTAGGTTTATACGGCCCATTACCCCCAGTGACAATTTGGCCCATATTTGTGTTTTGGATTTTAGGAGTAACATTAGAGGTTCTATATTAAGGCAAACAAAATCCTCAGGGGACCTGGAAACATGAATCCCGAGGTATTTCAGGGAACTAACCCTAAGGAGAGGGGAAGAGGCTTGTAGTCTCGAGGGAGCGTTCACGTCAATGGGAAGGATCTGGGATTTATCCCAATTGATCCTTAGGCCAGAGTGGTGCCCAAAGGTCTCAATAGCCATGAGGGCAGTTTGCAGGGATTGACCAGAGTCAGCCAGGTACAGCAGCATATCGTCTGCGTAGAGACTAATCTTTTCCACCAGAGCCCCCCGGCTGAGACCTTCAACGCCCGGGTGTGCTCTGAGGGAGGCGGCCAGAGGCTCCACCGCCAAGGCGTATAGTAACGGGGACAAGGGACACCCCTGTCTGGTGCCCCTAGAGAGGGGGAAGGGGGCCGAGACTTGACCATTGACCAAGATCCTGGCACTCGGGTTTTGGTATAGGAGGTGAATCCACTTAATGAAGTTGGGCCCAAAGCCAAAGCGCGACAAGCACTCCCAGAGGTAGACCCACTCAACGGAGTCGAAGGCCTTGGCAGCATCCAAGGACACCACGACTCTGGAGCCCATCTGGTCATGCCGAGCCTGCAGATTCATTTGGAGTCTACGCAGATTATAGGCCGCATTCTTGGCAGGCATGAACCCGACCTGATCTGGATGAATCAGTGTAAGGATCACCGAATTAAGGCGCAGTGCCAGGATCTTAGCAAGGATCTTAATGTCTAACTGGAGAAGGGATATTGGGCAATAAGATTCGGGGAGTTCTAGGTTTTTGCCGGGTTTGGGTAGTACAATGCAAGCCTCGGACATAGAAGCCGGTAGGGAGCCCGACGAAAAAATATAAGAAAAGAGTTCATGGAGCCTAGGCACCAGTGACTCGCCGTACGCTTTAAAAAACTCGATGGGGAGACCGTCCGAGCCCGGCGCCTTGTTAACATTGAGCAGGGAGATCGCTTTTGAGATTTCCTCCATGGTGATAGGGGCCTCTAGACATTTTCATGTACTCACCGATACCGAATACTTTTTTTTTTAATGTCATGTGACAGTTTTCAAACCACAATACAGACTAAGGATATTTTCTTTTAGAATTATGAAGAACTCTAACTCAAGACATTATAAAAGAGTAAAAATGAATAAAAATGTTTTATTTTCTTGTCACGCAGTAGTAAAAAACTCAAAGAATTTTCACAGAACATGTTGATAAATACAAAAAAAGTATTCTATTTGGGCATCGGGAGCATTTGCGCGAGTACAAGTACTCCCGCGAATACTTGGTATCGGTCCCGATACCGATACTAGTATCGGTATCTGGACAACCCTAGCCAGGACCATGGTGAGCTGGTGTTGGAGTTGTTCAACCGCAACCTGTAATGGCGGTATATCGTCTTCCACGTGGCCAACGCGGGTCTCTGCCTCCGTGAGCCGGTCCCTGAGCTTCTGCATATCCTGTCGAATGAGCGAGACATCCGTCTTCACCTCCTCGATTTTGCATGTCAGGGAGCTCTTACAGTCCGAGATAGCTTCCAGGACTCGCGCCGTGTGATCAACCGCAAGATCAACGGGAGCGGGGGAGCCGGCGCCATCTTCCTCTGCACCCTCCTTGACGTGGAGCCGGTATTTAGCCAATTTAGCAGCCGCTTCAGATGTTTTCTTCGATGGCGACATGGTCCCAGCAGGTAGGGGAAACAATGAGCCCGATAATCCAGCAAAAAATTAGACAATAGAAGCCCCAGGATAGTCAGTAAAGGATTTTTAGCGAGCGGAGCTCCCGCAAAACACTCCTCACACCATGCCATCCAGGCCACGCCCCCCGATTGGGTTGCAGTTTGAACAGAAAAAAAGCGGTCCAGCTTCGCTGCTGCTACCTGGCTACCCTTCTCCTTTCCCTTGGCGGAAAGTGTAGTAGGTGCTCCATCTGTGTGTTGCTGATCCTCAAGGCCCCGTTTAGTTGTCATAGTAAACATGGGGAGGGAGGGTGGGAATACACACCACTCCCAGTGTCCCGGCAATAGCAAACGCAGGGGGGGGAAGAGAAGGAAGAAGATAAGGAAAAGGGGAACGGGCAAGGCTCCTAGGGCTTATCAGAGAGCTTATTATACAGAGGAGCCACCCTCCTTCTAGTTGGATAATCTATGAGCTGTGTTATATATATGGTTATCCCCTGCTACTAGGCTTGTTATGTAAGTTAGTCCCTTTTCAGAGCAATTTTATGGCAGCCATAAAAACACAGAATCACATCAGGCAGTCCATTAGCATCACTGTACAGATTTCAAGGAGGTATATCTGAAGAAAAATAGAAAACTCAGAGCCTTATAGCAAAAAAATAAATAATTATACAGCCAGCAGCCCAGCAGAATGATAGTTAGGAGCCCTTAGTTAGATATTTTTGGAGCGATATCATATCAGCAATGCAATGCAGTGCGATAATTCGTAGATATTTGGATAGACTTCTGGCACCTTCCAGGCTTATTACTTTATGCACAGTATGCTCTATCTGGCATCACACTCCCCTTCTCCTTCCCATTGTCTTCTTGCTCAAGGGTTACCTCTTATTGCACTTGCAGTTCACGGCAGTATATATCATCTCTCACTTATGGTATCCTATATTGATTTTATTTAGAGAAGGACCACAGTTCCATACCATATGCTCAAATGTGGTAGTGCAATGATACCAGTGGATCATTAATAATGGAGGATTTGGAGGAGCATCGCAAAGGATCGTCCCTTATCATGTACTGCTGGCGATACAGAGCAATGCGCTGAACATGGTATACTGGTTTTACCTTAATTCTGGATCTTAGAGCTGGATCCTATATACACAATACAGTAGTGTGTACCTTTTGTTGGCCCCTTATACGCAAGGAGAGCACGCTACGATTGGTACCTCTGGCTGTCACTTCAGCGTCCTGGAGTCCTAAAGTGCGGTCCGCTCGGTACAGCGCGCGAGGTCCTGCGAGACTTCCGGCGGCGTCAGGGTCCGTGCATCTCCACCTCAGGATGGATCTAATCTGGAGCCCCCTGCACACTCCTCTCCAACGGATCAGTTCCAGATTAACCGGGCATGACCGGATGTAGCATGTGAGAGATGTGAGGATGTTGGAGTGAGTGGATGGCTGATCTCACCTCCCCTCCTCTCCCTACCTGGAGCCCTATGCTGTGCCATGCCTAAGCTTGGGCCTGCCCTCCTGCTCTCGAAACGCCGTCGCTCCCTCCATCCACGGCGAGCGCCTGGGGGTGGGACTTTAAATGAGGTGCAGAACATGCAGTTGGCATAAATTGCATTTAATATACCATGGGCCAGATTCACAGAGCCCTTACTCCGGTCTATCTCACGTTAGACTGGAGTACTTTCAAATTACGCACGTCGTATCATTAGTCTGAATCCTCAAACCATGATACGATGGCTTCGGGCTTCAATCCGACTGGCTTACGTGTTCGTACGTCTTTGGATCTACGCTGCAATAATTTTGCGACCGCTGGGTGAAGTTCCCGTTGTTTTCCGCGTTGGGGTATGCAAATGAGCATTTTCCGACGAAAAAGATCAAGAAAGGCAGATGGATCAATGAAGGAAGAAGACCCCATCCATAGGGGGGGGGGCACGCTAGGACAATGCATTAGGGCATCTTGTCATCCCATGAAGGGCCATAGAAAGCACTGCATATTAACTCTGGTCATCTGCAAATAGCCATCTTGGAATTGGTAAATATGCCATTTTACTTTATCAGAAATATTGTTGTTCTGTAAGATTTAAAGTTGTATATCGTGTAGTCATGGTCTGGTCTCATAATCAATAACTGGTAGATTTTTTTGTAAAGCATACAATTTTTAACTTTTCATATTTTGACATGATTCAATATAATGACAAAACAATCGTCCAATAAGATTTCATATTTTGGCCTATTACTTACCTGCAGTAAAGTAACGGCTGATATATGAAATAGACACTCTTGTTTCATTGTCTTTTGTATAAAGTTATCTTGAGAACTGGCCATGACACACAGATCAAAGGTATTGCATGCCCATTTTGGGGGTAGTTTAATGAATCGCAATGTGTTCATGTAACGCCACTGGTATTCTAATGTCATGTAAATATGTCATGTAAATATCCACATTTTTTCAACCAATAAATGAGCTATTTTGTATGATTATACGTCTCCGTGAATACGTTTCATAATATAGACTATGTCATATAGATTGACTTGTATTTAAAAACTTCTTTGTTATCAAAGAATTCAATATAATTTTACTGTGTGGGTTAATTATTACCTTAAGAAAGCACAACAATCTGGTCTAGTACTAGACAGCCCATGTTAAGTATGGCCGTTGTTCCCGCGTCAAATTTCAACGTCTTTTTTTATTTTTGACGTAAGTCGTCCGGGAATAGGAATGTACGTAAACGACGCTACTAAAACAAAAAATTACGTAACAACGTTATTTCGCGCAATGCACGGCGGGAAATTTCTGAACAGAGCATGCGCAGTTCGATCGCCGCGGGGACGCGCCTAATTTAAATGCTTCACGCCCCCTAATCGCGTATTTTGATACCGCCGCGAGAAATACACTACACCGCCGTACCTTACGGGCCGTAATCTACCTGAATTTGTCGTAGAGCCAGGTAAAATACGGCGGCGTAGTGTATCTCTGATACTCTGCGCCAATGTAATTGTACCTAAATCTGGCCCCATATGTGTACACAACTAAAATCATATTACAGTATAATAGTAGAGAGCAAATTTATATAGGCGCCTCATCAACAAATAATAAAACAAATAGCACATGATTCTATTATTTTAGAACAGATAATACATAACTGCAATTTGTCATCCGTATGTTAAAAACTGTCTATATATATATATATTAGGGCTGTGCAAATTAACTTTTAATTGACCGATTAATCTTTAATTTTTTTGATCGATCAAAATCTTTTTGATCGATTAAAATTCTTTTGATTTGTACTCACCTCTCCGTCGGCTTCTGGGCCTTCAGGGAGTTCCGTTGGAGTTCCGGTAACGTCACGGACACTGGCGGGGCTTGTCGTGTCCATCTGAAGGGCTCCTTTGCTGTGCCTTCATATCTGCATGCCGGCGGGACCTTACTATCTGCCACACGCAAGGGGTGTTACACTTCCCTCTATCAACCTGGGATTCTACAGCCATCCACTGGGAGTTGTGATATTTCACTTTACGGGACATCTACATGCAGACGGACTAATGTTAACCTCTCCTCATCTGGATTCAGCAGTGGTATCGTTGTACACATTTTTATACCTATATCATACTTGGCTACATGTTTTTATGACTGCTTTTGGTACCGTTTGGTATTACTCGCACCATTTTTACAGTTTATGTAGCTACATCGATTTTTATCTCCAGTGCAATATTTATTTTGTTACCTACTTAAAGACTATAAAAGTTTTAATGCTATTCCCATCGAGCGCTGCCTTTTGTATGTTTTTTGTATCCTCCTATCCATTTTTCCAGTTGTTGGAAGCTGCACTGAGAATCAGCCTGCAAGGGGATCAGCTAAAAGTAGTTGGATCTGTATGTGCGTTATAATTAATCGAAATTAGTCGATTAATCGATTAAAAAAAAAAACTATTAATCGAACACAAACATTTTGATCAGTAACAGCCCTAATATATATATATATATATATTATATATATATATATATATATATATATATATATATATTAGGGCTGTGCAAATTAACTTTTAATTATTAATTAATCTTTATTTTTTTTGATCGATTAAACTCTTTTTGATCGATTAAAATTCTTTTGATTGGTACTCCCCTCTCCGCCGGGTTCTAGGCATTCAGGGAGTTCTGTCGGAGATCCGATAACATCACGGACACCGACAGGGCTCGCCGTGTCCATCTGAAGGTTTCCTTTCCTGTGCCTTTATATCTGCATGCCGGTGGGACCTTACTATCTGCCACACCCAAGGGCTGTTACACTTCCCTCTATCAACCTGGGATTCTATAACCATCCACTGGGAGTTGTGATAGTTCCCTTCATGGGACATCTACATGTCGACAGACTGATGTTAACCCCTCCTCATCTGGATTCAGCAGTGGTATCATTGTACACATTTTTATACCAGTATCATACTTGGCTACATGTTTTTATGACTGCTTTTGGTACCGTTTGGTATTACTCGCACCATTTTTACAGTTTATGTAGCTACATCGATTTTATCTCCAGTGCAATATTTATTTGGTTACCTACTTGAAGACTATAAAAGTTTTAATGCTATTCCCATCGAGCGCTGCCTCTGTGTGTTTGTCGTATCCTGCTATCCATTTTTCCAGTAGCTGCACTGGGAATCAGTCTGAAAGGAGATCAGCTAAAAGTAGTTGGATCTGTATGTGAGTTATAATTAATCGAAATTAGATGATTAATCGATTAAAAAAAAATGATTAATCGAACACAAAAATTTGGATCAGTAACAGCCCTAATATATATATATATATATATATATATATATATATATATATATATATACACACACACAGATAAGGTTAAGAGCTGATTTGTAATGTGTCTCAGTAAACAATACAATATCACTTCAAAAATGGAAAAAAAAACATATATAAAATATAACGTGGAAACGTTGGAAAGGAAAATTGCATCCAAGGCCCATGGGCAGAGCCGGACTTAGAGCTCTGCTCCTGAAGGGATGTTTCTGCCATAATATGGCGTGTCCCTGCTCAGCTTCACCTAGTAAATAGGTCTGCTGATAGCCCCCACCACTTAAAGCGGTATTTCACCCTAAACATAAGATCTCCCATGCGATCCAGCATACTGGCGTCAGCGCCAGTATGCTGGGTTTTTTTTTTTTATCGCACACTTACTGTATTATAGTGGAATTCCTTTTCTGTCCCCCGTGGTGGACGGCGCCAGTATAGCGCGTCACATCTTCCTAAAATACCCGATATGGACTCGGGTAATCTCGGCGAAAATGCGGCGCCTGCGCACAGACCTAGGAGCTGACTGCGCAGGCGCCGTATTTCTCCGAGTCCTACGGCTATGGCGCGTCACGCCCTCCGAAATAGGACTCGGAGAAATACGGCGCCTGCGCAGTCAGCTCCTAGGTCTGTGCGCAGGCGCCGCATTTTCGCCGAGATTAACCGAGTCCATATCGGGTATTTTAGGAAGATGTGACGCGCTATACTACAGCCGTCCACCGTGGGGGACAAAAAAGAAATTCCACAATAATACAGTAAGTGTGCGCTTAAAAAAAAAAAAACCCAGCATACTGGTGCTGACGCCAGTATGCTGGATCGCATGGGAGATCTTATATTTAGGGTGAACCTCCGCTTTAATGTAATGGTTCTTGAGAGTTGCTCGCCTGAAAATGAAGTAAAAAAACAACAAAGCAGCGCTACCTCAGGCTTCAGTCAGAATGGCCGAGGAGTGTCTCTTAGTCAGTGTTTTGTCGATTGTCATAAGCCCCTTCTATCCACATAGATAAGTGGAGACTACTCTTGTAAATCTACAGATTTGTTGTACTATTTGTTTTAGAAGAGAATAGACTGGCCAGTGATTATGGGCAATAAATAAAAAAAGGGAATGAAGGGGGTGTGGCATGGGATAGGATGCGAGTGAGCTGAGCTCTGCCGGCTTAAAATCCTGTGCCGATATCCTCGCATCCTAAACTCTCACAAACACCCGCTGTTGACAGCTCCTGGACCGGGCAACCCAGGAGACCATGTCCCCGCCGAGAAACAAATCTGGGGCGATCACTAAGCTCTCGCAATATCGCCATACAGGGGCTGATGCTTTGGAGAAAGATGGTGCCGCCGCACAGGGGGAGGAGGTAGCTCGGGGCACAGACACGGCTAAACTTCTTCAAGCTATAACAGCCTGTCAGGAGGCAGTCACGTCCTGCCAGACCACTCTAAGGCTGGGTTCACACTACGATTTTCCCGTCCGTCAGCCGCATACGATTTCAGTTTTGAAAACGTACGGGCCCGTACGGGAAAACGCATACATAGACAATGCATTGCAAATCGTATGCACTCCGATGCATCCGGGTGCGTACGATTTGCTGGCAAAACGTTTTTTAACAGTACACAAAACCGTGTTCGACCACGGTTTTGAGTCCGTTTTTGAAACCGTATGGCAAACGCATACGTTTTTTTTAACATTAAAGTCAATGGAAAACGCACATATGTGCGGTTCCATACGTATAAACCGTATGCGTTTTTCGTCTGCGCATGCACATTTTCAAAACAAGAAATTCTTTATTTATTAAATGACACTAATTCCAAAAACGTATGCGTTTTTTTAATCAAAACCGGATGGAACCGTACGCACTTTTGAAACCGTATACGTTTTATAAACGCATACGTTTACGTACGGTTCAATCCGTTTCAGCTGCATACGTTTTTTCATATAAATCGTATGCGGCTGACGGACGGGAAAATCGTAGTGTGAACCCAGCCTAACAGCGCGGATTAAGGTGGTAAAAGTGGATATATCCTTGGTCAGGCAGGACTTCCAGAAGCTTAGGGAGAGAGTCACAGAGGCAGAGACTAGACTCAGCACAGTGGAGGACTCCCTCCCCCCTCTGCAATCTCCACAGAGGCCATGCAGGCGCAAGTGACTCAACTATTGCCGAAGCAAGATTACATGGAGAATAGATTATGCAGGTGTAATCTTTGCTTCATTGGCCTGCCGGACGGGGTGGAGGGAAGAGACCCCCCCCCCGACTTTTCTGGAGGAACTACTTTCTGATACGTATGGGAAGGAGTTGTTTTCACCTATGTTTGTCGTGGAGCGAGCACACCGTATGTCGGGCAGACCACCGCCTGTCGGAGCACCTCCCTGCACGTTCATTGCCAAATTTCAGAGATCGGGATGCCATCCTCCGCCTTAGCAGGGAAAAAGGCAATATTCCTTTCGGAAACAAGATGGTTGCAGTCTTCCCAGAGGAGGTACAGAGAAAACGGAAAACTTTTACTGAGATGAAACCTCGCCTGCGCATAAAGAATGTGAAGTACGCCATGTTGTTTCTGGCTTCGTGTGGAGGGAGAAGATAGAGCGCACTTTTTTGAAGACCCGGAGGCGGCTTTGGCTCGAGCAGCGTGATGTGCACGGATAAGTATTCTCACACCTTCACATTCCCCTACACCTCCTGCTCCTCTTTGCGTTTTTATCCTTTGAAAGATCCCGCTTAAGTATAGCTGGGGTGCGGGCTAGGAACTGCATACTGACATTGCTCATTGTTTCCATGGCCCCCTTCCTCAGGGCCCTGAGATGTTTCCCTCATGTGGGTACTGTTGTCCCTATGCTCCCGCTTCTACTCACAGTACACACTACTTTTTATGGTTGAACTGGATGGACTTGTGTCTTTTTTCAACCTAGCTAACTATGTAACTATGTTACTATGTAACTACTATATGCACATGTTGTCCCATTGTTTGATGTAGGGTTGTCCCGATACCACTTTTTTAGGACCAAGTACAAGTACCGATACTTTTTTTCATGTACTCGCCGATACCAAATACTGATACTTTTTTAAATGTGTCCCCAAATGCAGCCATGTCCCCCCACATATTGCAGTAATGTCCCCCCACATATATTGCAACCATGTCCCCCCACATATATTGCAGCCATGTCTCCCCACATATATTGCAGCCATGTCCCCCCACATATATTGCAGCCATGTCCCCCCACATACAGGCACCTTTCGTTTGAATTCTTCTAATGCCCGCCGCAACATGTATAGACACTCCCCTTCTCGGGATTGGACGGATCCGTCCAATCCCGAGCAAGGGGGAGTGTCTATACACAGCTCCGTGCATAGACACTCCCCTTTGCTCGGGATTGGACAGATCCATCCAATCCCGAGAAGGGGAGTGTCTATACATGGTACGGCGGGCATTAGAAGAATTCAAACGAAGGTGCCTGTAATGCGTGCTGTGATGCACGGCGATTAACGCGGCAGCAGCATCATCTACTACTACAAGTAGGTGGCGGCGGCACGGGGGGGGGAGTATTCTATTTAGGTATCGAGGGTATTTGCGGGAGTACAAGTACTCCCGCAAATACTCGGTCCCGATACCGATACTGTGTTCCCCCTTATGGGCGTCAAGGGACACCACTACTGACTTTATGTTTGTTTAATTTTTGTTTGTGGTTTTTATTTAATACCTCCCTCTGGCCAGCGAAGGGATCTACCTCAGAAGAGAGCTCACTCTGATTGGTGAGCGTAGTCCTAAAATAAGTGGCATAGTGCAGCAAAGTTTTGCCCTGTGCACTGTTGTGTGCACCCTGGGTTGGAATACTTAGCCTGCGGTCGGATTCCCAATCGCTAGAGCTTATGTTTATGCTGTAATACTAATCTGCTTTTCCTTCTCAGGTTGCATACTGTCTATGCCATGTTGGCAGTTAGGGATCGGTGCCCGCACCAGTTGGGGTCAAGGGAGGGGGGTTGTTGGGGGGGAGGGGTTAATTTGTTGAGAGATGGTCCTTTTTTTCCTTCTTTTGCTTTGGTACAGATTGGTCTGCATAGGTATAGCGGGAATATAATGGTATCACTGAAGGTCGTGCCCGACTGGGTGCGGCCTTGTTGCACGGGTGCCCCGGGTCCTGGAGTTCCACCTTGGTTTTCTTTTCGTCCATGGCCACGTTGAAGGTTCTCACATGGAATGTGAGGGGAGTGAGAGATCCCATTAAGAGATCTGCAGTATTTGGGCAACTGAAAAAACTAAGGGTGGATGTGGTGGCCCTGGTGGAGACACACGCTGAGGGCTCTATTCTATGAGCACTCAGACGGCCTTGGATAGGCCAGGCCTACCATTCCGTCCACACTACGCACTCCAGAGTGGTGTCTCTATTGAAAGCCAAGACAACCCATTTTGAGCTTCAGGAGCTGGTATTGGACCCAATGGGCAGATTTATCTTTGTAAGGGAAAGTTACATTGGAATATGGTCCTTATACTAGCCTTCTATGTACCACCCCTGTTTCAATTTAATGTACTAACTGGGGTTTAATTTTATGGTCTTGCACCCTGCTACACCCGCTAATTTGGCTGGGTGATTTTAACAATGTGCTGGATAAAACCCTTGACAGGCTGTCTAAGTCAATACAACTCTCAACACTCCCACACCCAACGAGATTTGCACGCCTTCTCGATGACTTTAATTTAGTTGATACATGGAGGTATAGGTGCCCCACCTCGCAGGCTTACTCGTGTTTTTCTGCATCCCACCACTCCATGTCCCGCATAGATCTTATCCTTTTCTCCAGATCACTCCTTCCCAGACTAACAGATGCAGGGTTTTGGCCTAGATCACTATCTGACCATTGCCCCTTACTGGGTTAAGTTATCCCTGCCCCATGCACCGCCACTGACAACGTGGCGACTGAACCCCTTTTGGTTGACTTTATTGCCAGAAGATGATGACCTTGGGTCTGACTGGGGGCAATTTTTTACGACCAATGAAGACTCAGCACGACCACAGATAGTATGGGAGGCGTTTAAGATACATGCCCGGATGACTTTTACTGCTCACATAAATAAAATGAAATGAAACTCTGCAATGGTGGTAGACAGCGCAACATGTGCCTTAGAGACGGCAGAAAGGGAATTTCTGAATGACCCCACTGAGGACAGGGCTGGTAGCCTTAGGGTATGTTCTAGAAACAGATGATTGGTATAAATCAAAAGGCACATATGCAAAATGATATCTCTTTGAACTTAAAGCGGAGGTTCACCCTCAAAATGAACTTTTTAGCTAAACTATCTGTAGCCTTAATAAAGGCTTTTGGCCTTGTCATTTTTTTTTGTGTACACCTACCTGTCTTCAGCCGCACTTCTGGGTCTTCTTCCTTGCGGGGAGTGGGCATGCTGCTTTTTTTCTCCAACGGGGAGCTCTGCATAGATGATTGACGTGCGCGTCATCGCCTTCCGAAAATATCCGATGGGGATTCGGCTCTTTACGGCGCCTGCCGTGTAGAGCCGACTGCGCAGGCGCCGTTAAGTGCCGAGTCCCACTCGGATATTTTCGGAAGGCGATGACGCGCACGTCAATCATCTATGCAGAGCTTAGGAAAGCGAGTACCCGGAAGCCAGGTGAAAACGACAGAAAATCGTAGGTACAGACCAAAAAAAAAAAATCCAGCATACTGTTGATGTCAGCAGTATGCTGGATATAACAGTCTATATTTTTTTTAGGGTGAACCCCCGCTTTAAGGCTTTGGCTAGAGAAAAAAAAATTCTCCCCCACTGTAATATCCACATCTCCTCTCCCCCACTGTAATATCCACATCTCCCCCCCCACTGTAATATCCACATCTCCTCTCCCCCACTGTAATATCCACATCTCCCTCCCCCACTGTAATATTTACATCCCCCCACTGTAATATCCACATCTCCCTCCCCCACTGTAATATCCACACCCCCCAACTGTAATATCCACATCTCCCCCCCACTGTAATATTCACATCTCCCCCACTGCAGTGGCTTCACTAGGGTTGGTGTCACCCAGTGCATAAAAAAATAGTGTCATCCCCCACCAACTATATTCCCCACTCAGTGCAGACACCCGCATCAGTACAGACACCCCCCTCCTCTCAGTACAGACACCCCCTCCTCTCAGTACAGACACCCCCTTAGGTAGTACCGACAGACACCCCCCTCAGACAAGACACCCCCCCCTCATGCACCCCACTTTAGGCAAGACACCCCCTGTAGAAAAATGTTATACTTTACAAGGCTATTTACTATAATCTAAACTAATGAGCTCAAGAGATATTCACGGGTTCCCTCTATTTACTGCATAAATGGATTCATTGGTCTATGCCTATTAATATACAAACGCACACATACGCACTGCTGCTGGTAAAAAGAACATCTCTGTTTATTCCCAAGGAGATCGGGATAGTACAACATCACACATTAAACATCACAATACATATATATACAAGAGAAATTCAAAGATACTTATCACACAAGCTGGTTAAACAAGGAGCATGCAGCTCCCATGGACATGTGGCAGTCTTAAAGAGATGAAATCAAATAGAGAGAGCTTACTCTTTTGTGTGCCTTTTTATCAACCCCCTTCACTCAAGACCACCCCCCTTGCCTGCCTGATCGGATAACACCAAGTCCCTCCTGCTCCTCTCTTTGAAGCTCACAGCCTTTTATTATGCAAATTCTGACATGCTACACAGCTCTCAACTGTAAAGTCCAGGTTTTAAGTCATATTTTCTTCTCCAACATATGCCGCTTTGCACCTAAAAAGGCGCATACCATTCTTCAGACCTGGGTCTCATTGAACAGTCCATATGGTCTTACTGTCCAACATGTGTTTCCGAACCAATACCTCTGGAACGTGTTGCATTCTCCAACATGTTAAACGGCTCCTATGGAACAGTCCATAAATGTCTTAATGCATGTGGCTTTCCAACCTGTTCTTCCGGACCAGTACCTATGGATCAGTCCTTAATGGTTTTATCGTATTGCGCCTCTCAACATAGGCTTCAGAACCAGCTCCCATGGAATAGTCCATAACAGTCCTAACGAGCTGTGCTTCTCAACACATGCCGCTTTGCTACTGGGTGACACACCAACATCATTCTTCCGTGACAGCTTCCCTGTCACCATTCTGTATCTTCTATATTTTCTTCTTCCTGCCATCTTCAGGACGGGGTGTCCATTCACCAGCACACACTCGGAGTAGCATCTCAACCAGCTTTCAATTACAGAATCTCGAGGAGGGCCTTACTTGCCCATCTTACTAGCCTAAAATACACCTTTATCACACTACACCATGACATAAATCAACCCATCACCATAATATTTACATATACACATATGACCCATTAAATCGCGTATCCCGTTCCCAACCTCCTATAACTCTTCACTGTAAATACAGGTCGGGATTATGCAGGCTTGATCACAGTGGGTTTTCCTACTGCAACTTGGTCCATCTGTGGTACCTCGGGGATCTAAATTGGCAGCAAAGTCTCTGTACTAAGAGAAATTCCCATAAATGTGTCCCTCAACTTGCATAGATAAGCAGGGGAGCTTCCTATATAAGTTTTGAGTCTAACAACACATATAAATCTCAAACAATGATAAAAAAACACACACAATTCTATCCCTGTGACTGGATTCCAGTGACCATGCCCAGGGTATATCCTGCACCCCTACCTACTGTTAGGTTCAAGAAATACCCTTGTTTCATGACTGACGTTACATTGGTATCCTTTAGGACAAGGACAAACTTGTCTACGTCCCAAATAATACCCAGGTGCTTCCTTCCCAGCAATGATTTCTCCATCCAGCACACAGCGTACCGCATATTGACCTGGTATGCAGAGGGCATCCTGGTCATGCTTTCGACAGAAGGACATATAAACTTGTCCCCAGCTTCCATACTCTCTGACCACATGTGGGTCATTTAGCCACACACGCACCAAGATAGAATCCCCAGTCAGTAAGCCCATTGACGCCACAAAATATACAGACCGAGTTTGCACTTCTATACACGATCATACAGGACAACCTTTCACAATCCAAACCAGTACAGCCCATCCAGGCATTCGACTACCAGTTTGAATTAGTGTAAGCGATGTGCTTTGCAAGGTCTTACTGAGCGGTGATGCTAACTCATCAGGCCACTGGCCCTCATAGAGAGACTGTACAATCAGCTTGATGGTGGTCGATAACTCCGCCTACCGCTGTGTGCACGCCAGAGCCAATGACATATACCTGTCCTATACCATCTCACACTCTCTACCAACCTCTCACTCTGGTTGACCCACTTTACACTGGGTCCTATTCCCCCAATATAGTGCTGAATACATCCCTCCTCTTGAGGTTACTCCTCAGAGATAAGCGCCCTGAACTCTGTGTCTGCACATCTCTTGGAGAAAGCCACTAATATACTGTACTTGATTCAGAGTATACTCAGCACATATAGGGTACTAGGATTCTGTCAACCACTGCGAGATGCTGAATCGCCATGTGATGACGGCATACTGTACCCTGGTAGCCAGCATTTCATAAGTGCCAGCCTCCTAGGTCCCTGCACCATATTCAGTTATGTCAATACATGTGAACAAAAAACATTTCCTTCTTTCATTTCCTCCTCCCACAATAAAAAAACATATTTTACATCTCTTGTTCTGAAAGATTGGATACGTTATATTCCTTCCCCAACCTCCAACCCATTGCATTTGTATTCATAGTCCGTTTGCATCCATAAATGACAGGAGAGACTTTGGCAAAATGTTTCACGCGTCACGTTGTTGGGCAAAGTCTTTCAGATTCAATATTAGTGCAAAAATTGTCCGTAAGAAAAAGAAACCTTATATTTCAAGTATTAATCTGAATCTTTTTTCTCCTGAACGTTTATCAGAACAAATTTTCGGTGTGGTATGGCACAGACGAACTGCGAACCAGATGAACATTCTCCATCTCTGTTCCAGAATCCTCTCCAATTTCTCTCCACCAAGATTCTGGAACTAAAGAACAAGAACAAGAATCGAATTCTTATCGATAATATCTCATAACACAGGAATTTAGCATTCCTGACTTCTAAACAAATTATCAAATCACCATGATTCATCTAGGATGGACCCATTCTAAAATGGATCCCCATGGTACAAAGTAAAAATCTAAACCAAAGAAAAAAAATTAATGTGACCGTTGCTTCTCAAAAATTCGAAAATTTTAAGCAATAAAAAAAACTGCATTATCTGTACTCTAAGATCTATGCACTACTCCCCCTTTCAGGTGGATAAAATCACAAAATATTGGAAATCTTTCTACCTGAATGAAAAGAAAAACCAACAAAAGAAAAGAAAAACAAAACACAATTCCAGCAGCTAAAATGGCTTCCTAATGTCGCCAGCTGTTATTTGAGGACATAATTCAACGACCACCAAGTAAGGACGTGTACACACGGCAGGGAACCTCGACGGGCAGAACACATGATTCCGCCCGTCGAGGTTCCCTGCCGGCCATCGAAATCGGCGACCCGCCCGTCGGGAATGGCAACCAGCCATTCTTCCAGGCGGGCCGTCGAGCAAATAGAGAGCGTGCTCTCTATTTCTGCTCGACGGGCTTCCCGACGGGAAGCTCGCCGAGAGTGTACACACGGCCGAGGTCCTCGCTGGAATGCAGCTTCCAGCGAGGTTCTCACCGGTTTCCAGCGAGAACCTCGGTCGTGTGTACGCCGCCTCAGTTGCTAATGATCCTATTCAGACTTACTAAACCTAACAATTTTTCCACCTGAACAAAACAAAAATAAAATAGATAAAACTATTTTTAAAAAAATGAAAAATATAAAAAACAATTCTTTTTTTAAAAGAAAAATTTATAATAAAAAAACCTATAAAAAATGAAAAGAAAAAGAAAATTGAAAAATGAAAATAAAATAAAAAAATTATAATAAAGAAAAATTGAAATAATAAAAAAAAAATGAAAATTAATAATAATAAAAAATAAATGAAAAAAATAAATAAAATAATAAAAAAAATGAACAATGAAAAAATTATACTACAAATTATGGAGAGGAAAAAAAACTTTAGTTACACTTACCGGTAACGGTATTTCTATGAGTCTTTCAGGACAGCACTTGGAGAGAGCGCAGCTCCACCCACTTCCCAGGAAACATTGCAGTCATTGCTTTAACTTCCGCCCACCTCCACCATGGCCTCAGTTGTACACGAGCACCTCTGGCCATACTGAAATGAGATAAGCAGAACATAGCAACCAAACATGTTAGTACATGGGTCCTCAAACTACAGCCCTCCAGCTGTTCAGGAACTACAATTCCCATCATGCCCTAGTCATGTCTGTGAATGTCAGAGTTTTACAATGCCTCATGGGACTTGTAGTTCCGACACAGCTAGAGGGCCGTAGTTTGAGGATCCCTGTGTTAGTACAACACATATATATATATATATCTAAATATACACCAGAAGATAGAAGGGTGGGTTATCGGTGCTGTCCTGAAAGACTCATAGAAATACCGTTACCGGTAAGTGTAACTAAGGTTTTCTCACTTCGTCTTTCAGGACAGCACTTGGAGATGATAACCGAGTACTTACTCTAGGGTGGGACCACCGCTTGCAGGACCTTCCTGCCAAAAGACTGCTCTGCCACTGAGAGCAGATCCATCCTGTAGTGGCGAGTAAAAGTGGAAAAACTCGTCCACGTAGCTGCCTTGCAGATAAGCTCTGGTGAAGCTCCAGCCCGTTCTGCCCAGGAAGTTGCCACTGCCCTTGTAGAATGGGCCACCACCCCTGGGGGAGGTTCTATATCCCTAGCTTTATAGGCCTCGTGGATAGCCATACGGAGCCATCTGGCTAGCGTACTTTTGGAAGCACCGTACCCCCTACGTGCACCCGAGAACAACACAAACTGGATTTCCTAAATTCCCTGGTGACTTCCAGGTAGTGCATAATGCACCTTCTGACATCTAAGGTATGAAACTCTTCTTCCCTTGAACCGGACAAAAGGTAGGTAACACTATTTCTTGTGTCCTATGGAAGGCCGACACCACCTTAGGAAGGAACCCAGGATCTGTCCTCAACACAACTCTATCTGGGAAGATGGTCAAGAAGGGTTCCACAATAGAAAGAGCCTGTAGCTCACTAATTCTCCTAGCCGAGGTGACGGCTACTAAAAGGACCGCTTTCAGGGTCCAAAATCTTAAAGATGCTTCTAACAGCGGTTCGAAAGGTCTTTTTGTCAAACCCCCCCAAAACCACCGATAAGTCCCACTTGGGAAAAAACTTAAAGGGGGAAGGCCTAGCCCTGGCCAATGCCTTAAAAAATCTGATGACATAGGGATCTAGGGATAACCGTCTCTCTAGAAATACTGATAGCGCAGCAACCTGCGCTTTAAGGGTGCTGGCTGCCAGACCCTTGTCCATCCCGTCCTGTAAAAAACTCCAGGACCGAAAAATTATTCATGGGGGAACAATTTTTTTAACTGCACCAGGAATTAAAGACCCTCCAGGTCTTGAAATAAATCGCCCTGGTAACTTCCTTTCTGCTACCAAGTAGTGTATCCACTAAACGTTTGGATAAACCCTTCCTACTTAAGATTAACTCTTCGGTAACCAGGCCGCCAGGTTGAGCCGATCCACGTTGGGATGGAGCAGAGGACCCTGGTATAACAAGTCCTTTCTGACTGGAAGTAACTGATGAGGTTCTATTGCCAGTTTCAGCAGGGTTGAAAACCAAGGCCTTTTGGGCCAGTATGGGGCTATCAGGATAAGAGTTGTCTTTTCTACCTGAAGTTTCTGCAGAACTAATGGAATCATTTGTACTGGGGGGAAAGCATAACACAAACGGAAGGGCCAATGCTGAACTAACACATCTAGACCCTCCGCTTGATCCAGTCTGTTGAGGGAAAAGAAAACCGGAACCTTGGCGTTGGCTTGGGACGCGAACAGGTCTATCCGGATTCTAGAACCCTCCTTCTGCTTAGGAAGTCTGCCAGGTGGTTCAAACTGCCCTTTAGGTGTACTTCAGACAGAGATGCCAAGTTTGTGTCTGCCCAGTAAAGAATGTGTAGGGCCAGGTTCAGGAGAACCCTGCTCCTCGTGCCCTCCTGCCTTGAGACGTAAGCTACCACTGTAGCATTGTCCGACAGTATCTGGACATGCTGACCCCGTATCGTCTCCTGGAAGGCCCAGAGCCCCAGGCAAACGGCTTTGAGTTCCCTCCAATTGGAGGATCTCTTGGACTCTTCCTTGGACCAGGACCCCTGGGCCAACTGGCCCCTGAGGTGAGCACCCCACCCCCAGGAGCTGGCATCCGTAGTTAGGACCATTGTAGCGGGGAAGGACCACACCAGACCCTGACTTAAATTTGCGTGAGCCCTCCACCACCAAAGTTTCCTTTTTACTGAAGCTGGAACCCTGATCTCCTTTTCTAGGGGTTCTCCATGCGTCCAATTCTGTAGAATTGCCTGCTGGAGACTCCTTGAATGCAGGCGGGCCCACTGAACTGCAGGAATGGAGGATGTGAGTAGTCCCAGGGTGGACATAGCTGCACGAACTGATACTGACAGATTCGTCTGCACTGCCTTCACTGCTGCTTGGACCTTGGTTATTTTCTCCTCTGGTAGAAATAACTTCTCCTGGATGGAGTCTATGGTGTACCCCAAAAAAACTATGACCTGAGAGGGCACTAGATTTGACTTATCTCTTCATAATCCCACCTAGGCCCTCCAAATGGGCCCGAGTCCTCCACAGGTCTTTGAGAAGCTGATCTTCCGTCTTGGCGAACAACAGGAGGTCGTCCAAGTATGGAATTACCGAAACTCCTTCCAGCCTGAGAGGTGCCAAGGCCTCTGCCACCACCTTCGAAAAGATCCTCGGAGAGGAGGAGAGACCGAACGGCAGGGCCCTGAACTGAAAGTGTCTGATCTCGCTTCCTGCCCTGATCGCTAGACGCAGGAAACGCTGAGAAGAGGCTCTTATCGGGACGTGAAGATAAGCATCCCTTAGGTCTATCGAGGCCAGAAAGCAACCCGCTGGAAGAAGCCTTCTGACCGAGTAGATGGTATCCATCCGGAACCTCTTGTACTTGATTGACCGATTCAGGAATTTTAAGTTCAGAATCAAACAAAATTTTCCTGACGGCTTTTTTACTAGAAACACATGGGAGTAGCAACCCGTCCCCTGCTCTTGTTGGGGTACCGGGGAGATCACCCTCTGCTGGAGAAATTCCTCTAACAGCGACAACATTGCCCTGGATTTCTCCTGATCTCTGGGCAGCTGAGTGGCGTAGAAACGCGACGGTGGTTTCTCTGAGAACTCCAGCGCGTAGCCCTCTGAAATAACCTTGAGGATATACGCACTGGAAGTCGTCTCTGCCCACTGTGGAAGGAACGCCTGAAGTCGTCCTCCCACAGCCGGGCGACCATCACTGGGGTTTAGCGGGCTGGCTAGGGGAGCGAAACACCCCGGGTCTCCCTCTACCCCTCTGAGTCCGCCAGGACCTTCCACCCTGACCTTTTTGTGTCTCTTTAGGATCTTGGGGCTGGAAAAAAGGACGAAAAATTTTCCTGGTCCGCGGCACTACCTTCTTTATGGGAAAAGCTTTTTTCCTATCTGCTGTCCTATCCAGAACAGCGTCCAGACCGGCGCCCATTGAAGGGCAAGCCACATAACTTAGCCTTCAAAGCCGTGTCCCCAGTCCAGGTTTTGACCCAGAGAGCCCTCCTGGCCGAATTCACTAGGGCCGAGGAACGGGCTGATATTCTCACCGACTCGGCTGAGGCATCTGCCATGTAGCCTACTGGCTTCAGAAGAATCGGGAAGGACTCTAGCAACTCTCTGCGTGAGGTCCCGGACTCAATGTGACCCTTCAGCTGTTCCAACCAATGCTCAAGGTTCCTGGCCACTAGTGTGGATGCCATAGCCGGTTTGAGGTTGGCCAGGGAGGCATCCCAAGCCTTTTTTAAGAGCGCCTCTGCTCTTTTATCCAGAGGATCCTTTAAGGTGCCTGTATCTTCAAAGGCCAAGTCCGTATTTCGGGATACCTTTGAGAACGCAGCATCCAGCTTAGGTTTCTTATTCCATACCTGCGCTGGATCCTCATCAAAAGGAAATCTCCTCTTAAGCGACCGGGAAAAGAAAGGAGCCCTCTCTGGGTCTTTCCACTCCCTTTTAACCGCATCTGACAATACTCTATGTACTGGAAAGGTTCGATGCTTGTCATGCAGAGATAAATGCGTCTTATCCACCTTAATGTTTAAGGTGGAATGAATAGTTTTCAGCAAGTCGTCCACTTCCTCTAAGGACAACTTGTAACGTGAAGAAGAAGATTCTCCTGTATCTTCTTCTTCTGCCTCTGACCCCGAGACTATGCTGCTAGGTTCTTCCTCCTCAGACTCACTACCTGCCCCTCTATAATCCAAGGGTGCACTAGTGGAGGCCTTAGCTGCTGACCCTGACGCCGCCCCTCTGTCCAAATAGGAGCGGAACGACTGAAAGGTCTCTTCTGGCTCCTTCCGAAAGGAAGAGAGCATCTCCTTGGGTTGTTCGGAGGCTGCACTAGTAGAGGCTTCCCCTTTGACTATGTCCGCGATGCATGCCTTGCATAACGGCTTAGTCCAAGACCCTTTAAGGGTTGTTTTGCAAGTAGCACTCCGTTTCTTAGGAGGGGACACTGCAATTTTTAGCTTTTCTTTAGCTTTCTGAAAAACACAAAAGACAACAACCCCATGTTTAACTTTTTGTGTCTCAGACCCAAACCACTACCACCACAAAACAGCCAGTGAACAAAAACACACCAGGTCCCATCACCGCTGTACCAAAACAGACAACACTCTCCCAGAGACGTGACTAGGGTGAGTGAGGCAGGCTCCTCTCCCCAAAAGGGGCAGTAGGAGGGACATAACAAGGAACCAGGTAGACTTAAACCGCTGTTTTCCTACCTGGGCCGGGTTGGTGGATGTGGCTACTGCTCCCGCCACCTCCGCTGCGTCTTCTGGCTCCATTCTCCCAGAACGCGGCGATCGTTTGTGCGCCTTCCTTTTGAAACTCCCGGTTTACCCCACCGTTGTGGGAACCGGAAATTGCACCGCCGAGGCTGCCCCTCTCTCCTGCGTTCCAGCGGCTGGAACCGGAAGCTGCCATGCACCGCCGGAAGTCCCGCCTCCACCGGAAATGACGTCGCCCGACCTCCGTACCGGGACATCGCAGCCCCAGGAGACCGGCATCTAACCGCTCCAAATCAGCCTACAATGCCCAGCCTACTGGAGCGGAACCTCCGGCAGCCTTTACCCTCGCCGGGCTCGAGAAGAGGGGAGCACCAAAACATCCCCCACGCGTCAGGGGGAGGTTGGGTCTGCCTCCCGAAAAAAACAACCGATCGCAGGTATGCTCTTTCATCCATCTCCCCCTGGAGAGAGTCCAGCAACCTCCTGGTTCCCTGCAGCGCTTCCACCATGGCCGGAGGAAACACTACATCTGAGGCCATGGTGGAGGTGGGCGGAAGTTAAAGCAATGACTGCAGTGTTTCCTGGGAAGTGGGTGGAGCTGCGCTCTCTCCAAGTGCTGTCCTGAAAGACGAAGTGAGAAAATTAAAACCTGCTCATCAACACATAACAATAACATGGCAAGACAACGACCATCAAACAATGACAAACACTCAACTTTTAATTAAAGACATCCATGGACTTTTCCCCTGAGAAGAGCGAGCGCTCATTCCTATCTGGAAGAGAATTAGTTAATGAAAAAAAAACAACATGTGTACTTCATCACAATCATTCGTAACCTCACTTGTAACTCTATAATCCATCACTGTCTGACTATTAATATTTTTTTCATTGTTTGCAACCTTCCATATCAGACTTTTGTGGTAGGCTGTTCTTACCCTGGGGTGGGGTTTTCATTGCAGATACCTGCATTTCTGGGGTTTCCTGCTGCATGCTAGCAATCTTAAGGGCTCTATTCTATTTAGAACGTCTGAACTCTCTATGCCTACCCGTACCTCTGCTCTTTAGTGAGAAATCTGCCTTTGACCCATATTCCCTATGACTGGACTCTTGACAGAAGTCTCGTAGGATATTGACAACATTTTGGTAGGATCTAGCATTTCTCAGATAGCTTAACATTGATTGGCCATTGAGTATATGAAACTTGCATCATCCTCCAATAAGTCAGGACAGTTGAACACTTTCGTATACAATGCAAGATACTCACCGCAGAACATAATCGGGTCATCTCATCTCCTAAATTTCATTCGTTGCAAATCACTCATACCATTATCACGACTGTCCACAATATGCCTCAACTCTTTCCTTCGCATTTCTGCATCTGCTAAGTTGTCATTAACCTGTGCTGATAACTTGCCTACCACAGATCCTGGTAGCCATGCTTTCAGAAGAGAGCATGCATCCTCATTAGTCAAGTGGAATTTAAGTACTAGAGCCTCAAATATATTGGACAGGCTCATTGGTGATTCCAGGCTGTTAAATTCCCCCAGAACCTGGCATAACGTAAGTCTCTCTTGGATTGTAATCAAACTGTTATTCTGTTTTGCCGCTACAGGTGCAATATCTGACTGTGTTTCATCACGGCTCTTTTCCTCAGTGACTGTGCGGATACTGGCGAGTTCACATGTGCCTTTGTTCTCATTAAGCGATACTATATATTGCTCTTTAGAAAGAAGCTGGTAGTGTGCCTTTGCTAATTTCCTTTCTAAATATATAACCAACTCTTCCATCTCTGACAACTTTATTTGCAATGATTCTAAAAGTTTGCTCTTCATCTGACCGTCCGCACTCTGCGCCTGAAGCTGCTCTCGCAGATCACTATTTATTTCCGTCAAGCTGTCTGCTTTTGCCTGCACCTCCTCCATCTCCTTACTGGATGTTGTTGCAATCTTTCGAAGCTGTTCATTGAATTCTTCTACTGTACATCTTCCATAAAACGCCTCCTCTCTGCTTCCCATTTGATCAGATATTACCTTAATTCTGAGCAATACTGCAATTTCATTAGCCAATCTCTCTTTTTCCACTTTCTTTATCTGTTTACTCACTAATCTGGCATTATGTTGCTGACACTGAGACACTAGTGCAGTACACTGGCTTTTAAGAGGTTCATCTGCACATGAATGATACCTCGCAGAGGCATACTTTTAAACATATGTATACACAAGTTCCATTTTACCACTATACAATCCACACAATGTACAATTCTTTTAGTACTAATGTTCTCACACTGCCCCAAGTAATGAATCAAACTCAATTATCTTTTAGCTCTTACAACTCACAAATTAAAAAACAAACACAAATCGCTCCTTGCATTCACTATTCTCATTCATTACCACTTTTACCTGATGTCATTCAAAACAATTGAGCCTTTTGCATATCCATAGCAAAGACTCCTCACACATATAGCCCTTCCGGTTCTGATATTATCAGCTGCCTTGTATTTAAACACTTCTGTCCTGTATGTTCTTTGTGGCTTTTAGGGTTACCACAGTCCCATCTGGGGTGCCAAATTGTAGAAAATGCTGCACTTTACAAGGCTAGTAAATATAACTAAATGATTATCCTGAAAGATATTCCAGGTTCCCTCTATCTATTGCATAAATGGGTTCATTGGTCTCCGCCTATTGAGACACACACATACGCACTGCTGCTGGTAAAATGAACACCTATTATTTATTCCCAAGGACACATTTAACGTAACAATATATATATATTATACAAGAGAAATTCAAAAATACTTATCACACAAGCTGGTTCAGCAAGGAGCGTGGAGCTCCCATGAACATGTGGCAGGCTCCAAGAGATAGATCAAATAGAGGAAGCTTACTCTTTATCATACCCCCTCACTCAAGAGCACCTCCCTTGCCTGTCCGATCAGTCCTTCCTTCTCTCTTTGAAGCTTACAGCCTTTGTTATGCAAATTCTGACATGCTACAAAGCTCTTAAAGCGGATCTCCACCCTAAAGTGAAGATCCGCTGATCGGAACCCTCCCCCCTCCGGTGTCACATTTGACACCTTTCAGGGGGAGGGGGGTGCAGATACCTGTCTTTAGACAGGTATCTTCACCCACTTCCGGCCCGCAGTCTTGGGCAAAAGACAGGTTTTTCCCGTTGTGTGCTGGGAACTCTCGGCTCCCAGCGGGAGTCAATCGGTGGGCGCAGTGCGACTCGCGCATGCGCCGTAGGGAACCGGGCAGTGAAGCCGCAGCGCTTCACTTCCTGGTTCCCTCACCGTGGATGGAGGGGGGAGCAGCAGAGAGATGAGTGGACGCTCGTCCTCTGCTGCGGACGCCGCTGGACTCCAGGACATGTAAGTGTCCTATTATTAAGAGTCAGCAGCTGCAGTATTTGTAGCTGCCGGCTTTTAAAAAAAAAATTTAATGGGCCATCCGCTTTAACTGTAAAGTCCAGACCTATGATTTTAAGTCATGTTTGCTTCTCCAACGCCAGGTAAAGGAGCGCAGTGTTAAATAGCAAACAATGGCCTGGGCTGGTCATGAGGGGAGGGGGGAAACCATCCCAAGGCTGAACTGGGTGAAGAATATACAAATCCAACATTTCCTCTTCCTGATCTGTGTCTGCTGTCCCATGTACTGGTATGAAGAAGTCTCCTGTTCTCTTTGTATTGCTTCCTTTGTGTGAAATGCCTGGTGATCCTGCCACTCCCTCTACTTTCCGGTTAAGAACTGACCACGCTAGGCAGGAGAGAACAACATGGTCAGTTTGCTGGCTGTGCTGAGCTTGGAAGTTAACCTGCTCTCCTCCAATCATCAGACTTGTGCTTACAACCTCCCTCCTGCACAGCCATTCGCTGGGAAGACCGGTGTGTTGCCGTTTCTCCTATCCCAACTCTGAAGCATCTGAGAACAGAGGGAATGTGATCACTTATAAAAAAGGGGAGAAAAGTACTTCTAATATATTTTATATCTATACACAAATGTTTTGCCTTTCATTTCTATTTTAGAGTGAATGGGTTGTATTAGAAGGTGAGGCTTCCATACACTTTACCTTCTATCCCCCAATATCTGCTGTACTGATAAGTGTATGAGTATGATCTCAGGTATTAGTATGAAATCATGTCTGACAGAGCAAACTGAGGGCTCTACTTATAGGAAATTCATTCAGCTCTTACACATATTGCTAGAATGTAAAACAGTGATTTCCTATGATTGTCAGCTCCATCTAGTGGCCATAAAACTGTATTTTTCATTAAATACCTCAATCAGTAAAAATAACACAATAACGCTTTATGGCCACTAGATGGAGCCAAAGAAATCAGTGTATGAAATAAAATACATCCAATATTCATCATGGCCGCTCACATTCATTCAACTATTTTTATTTTATACCGACCTCTAAATGTTTGTGAAATCTTCCACCCCAAAATGTACTCAGCCAATGAGAGGTCATGACTCCAATTTTATTTTTATACTGCTATCAATGGCCAACACGGTACAACACTTCATCCATGTCTTTGGTGATCTCTGATCTCCTTATGAACTGTTTCTTACATGATGAAGATCAGCCATGGAGTATATCTGAGGTGTATATCAGGGTGTGCTTCTTCCCCACATCTCCAGCAACATTCATATACAAGACATTTTCCGCACTCAAGGCACTAATACACCTCGAGGGTTGTGTGGGATCCCTGATGTACAGGAGGACAGGACTTCAGTGAGGAACATTTCCCTCATTCAGGACAGGAAAGTGGCTTCTCCCCCGTGTGAGATCTCTGATGTTTGGAAAGATTGGACTTCTGTGAAAAACATTTCCCGCACTCAGGACAGGAATATGGCTTCTCCCCTGTGTGAGATCTCTGATGTGTGGAAAGATGGGACTTCTGTGAAAAACATTTCCCGCACTCAGGACAGGAATATGGCTTCTGCCCCATGTGAGATCTCTGATGCGTGTAAAGATTGGACTTCTGTGAAAAACATTTCCGACACTCAGGACAGGAATACGGCTTCTCCCTTGTGTGAGATATCTGATGTGTGGAAAGATGGGACTTTTGTGAAAAACATTTCCCGCACTCAGGACAGGAATACAGCTTCTCCCCCATGTGAGATCTCTGATGTGCGTAAAGATTGGACTTATGTGAAAAACATTTCCCGCACTCAGGACAGGAATATGGCTTCTCCCCTGTGTGAGATCTCTGATGTGCGTAAAGACTGGACTTCACTGAAAAACATTTCCCGCACTCAGGACAGGAATACGGCTTCTCCCCCGTGTGAGATCTCTGATGTGTGTAAAGATAGGAATTCTGTGAAAAACATTTCCCGCACTCAGGACAGGAAAACGGTTTCTCCCCCGTGTGAGATCTTATGTGTTCATTAAGATGGCATTTATAACGGAAACACTTTCCGCACTCAGGACAGGAAAACCTCTTCTCTGTTGGAAGGATGGCACCGTCCCACACAGTCTGAGGTTCCTCAGGATAAGAGAAATACAATGGTCCGGCACCATCCCGCACAGTCTGAGGTTCCTCAGGATAAGAGGAATACGATGGTCCGGCACCATCCCGCACAGTCTGAGGTTCCTCAGGATAAGAGGAATACGATGGTCCGGCACCGTCCCGCACAGTCTGAGGTTCCTCAGGATAAGAGGAATACGATGGCCTGGCACCGCCCCGCACAGTCTGAGGTTCCTCAGGATAAGAGGAATACGATGGTCCATCTACACTGTGTGGTGCCGGATGGACATTTGAGGTAGTCGGGTTTTCTCCTGGACTATACTGTGTGATGTCCTCATCTTCTACTTTACAGTCTGGAGACAAAGTGAGACAATCCTCGGAGGTTTTCCTCATCTCCCGTCCATCTACTAAAATAGAAATACAAAGATTATTACTAGACATGAGCTGATTGGTTCCCCTAAACCAGGACTCCCCCCACATCAGGCAGCTTTGTCTCTGAGGATCTTACAATTCCCCCCTCAAGGTAACTAGTAAATGGGTCCTCTGATCTCCTACCAGATCATTTCTTTATTCATGGACCTTAGTCAGAGAGTGAGGAAACAACGAGAACTGTCTTTTATAGGAGTGACAGTGATGAGGGGATTATAGGACGAGGGTCCCCTCCCCCTCTATCACTCATTGCCATCTTACCAACACAAGAAGTCCTGCACTTCCTTATTTAGTCCATGATTTAATCATTAATAACAGCGGGGCTGAGCCCCACCAGAGGTCAGAGACTGAGGATGGGGGAGAACAACCAAGATGAAGACTGGACTGATCCTGAAGACCCCCATTATTGGAATATTGACTCCTCCCTCATTATCACTTTCTGTTTAAGTTTCCAAATTCTGAGGATGTTATCACATTATTATCACCATGTAGAAGTCTGTGCTCCAATCACATCATCAGATATAAAATGTCCAGCTGGTAGGAAATGGGTGTAACAAAAGAGAATACATATTATGGGCCAGATTTACAAAGGAGATACGACGATATCTCCAGATACGCCGTCGTATCTCTGCGTCGGAGGCATCCTATCTATGCGCCTGATTCTTAGAATCAGTTACTCATAGATTTGCCTTAGATCTGACTGGCGTAAGTCACTTACGCTGTCATATCTAAGTTGCATATTTACGCTGGCCGCTAGGTGGCGTTCCCATCGATTTATGGGTTGAATATGCTAATGAGCTAGATACGCCATTTCACGAACGTAGTTGTGGCCCGTCGTATTTTTTTACGCCGTTTGCGTAAGCGTAAGTCCGGCGTAAAGTTACCCCTGCTATATGAGGCGTACGTAGTGTAGTAAAGTATGGACAGCGGGCCGGCGTATATTTTTCCATAGTTTGCATAAAACGTTCGCGAATAGGGCTTTGCATAAGTTACGTTCACATCGTTTTCATTGACTATTTGTGACGTGATTTGGAGCATGCGCACTGGGCTACGTTCACGGCCGGCGCATGCGCAGTTCGTTTGGTGTGTCGATTACGTCGGGTCACGAATAGTTTGCATAAAACACGCCCCCTACATTGCCAATTTGATTTAAGCGGGTATACGCCGGCCCATTTACGCTACGCCGCAACTTACAGGGCAAGTGCTTTGTGAATACAGCACTTGCCCGTAAAAGTTGCAAAGGCGTAGCGTAAATGGGATACGCTACGCCCGCAAATTTTTATGCCGATGTACCTGAATCTGGCCCTATGTGTATATATAGCAGTGGGTAGAGGGGAGAGAGAAGTCAGGACTATGTAATGTACAACATATTGTATAAGATACAACAGATAGGACTCTATAGTATCAGAATGATGTAATGTACAACATAGAGTATATAGTGCAGGGGTCAGGAGTATATAATGTACAACATAGAGTATATAGTGCAGGGGTCAGGAGTATGTAATGTACAATATGAATTATACAGTGTAAGGGTCAGGACTCATAATATTGGTATTCAGTAATCAGTGGAAGGTGAAATGTTTACATGAGACAAGTTGCAGAGATCCCACACCGCTGCCTCCCATCTCCTGAGACTGCACTCAGTGTCTTGGGTCTGAGATTATACAGACATATCCCTCCACCCGGCACAGACAGCAGACAACAGAGCAAGTAATCCTGGGAGAATCGTTCTGTCAGAGATCTTGCTAGATTTGGCATGGGTAAGGAGACTGAAAGCACATACCCCAGTTGCCTAGATCAATTAATGTCTATTGCAAAAAAATAAACATAAATTGTGTCTGCAGCACAGAGAAGGAAGATTATCCAAGAGAAATACAGGAATACAGGACGGGGAACACAGCTCAGGAAAGTGACCAGGGGATTACAGGCTGATATCACCCAGTCCCCGCCCTACTCTGGACCAATCAGTGAGCAGTATGGGTGGAGGAATGGATTTAGTGTTAATGACCCACCTGTGCTGATCTCTGTAGGAGTGTCCTCCTCTATAAATGTCCCCGTTATTCCATCCTCCTCCATAGACTGCTGATCATCCCTCACATACGTCTCTTCTTCTTCTGATTTCACCTCAAATTCTATATCGATTGGATCTCCACTCTAAACCAAGAGAATGAGAGAGAATATCATCTGTAAGATATAAGCTTTATTATTGTGACATCACATCTATAAAATCCACACATTGGTGTTGATTTACTAAAGGCAAATCCACTACACACTACAAGTATACTTGGGAGTGCAGTCGCTGTAGATCTGAGGGAAATATCTGAAATGAGGGGAAGTTCCGCTGATTTCTATCATCCAATCATGTGCAAGCAAACATTTTTTTTTTCATTTCCTTCCATGTTCCCCTCAGATCTACAGCGACTGCAGTGGATTTGCCTTTAGTAAATAAACCCCCTGTCTCCTCAAGTTCATGTTCTAGATGCTCCGCCCCACCGACCTTGTAACAGTGGGGGATGGTGTGACCTTCCTGTGTGGAATCCCGGGAATACAGAGGACGGGGACATCTCTCTGGTGGGTTCCTGGTATTAGGCGGCTCCATCATATCCTTGTGTCCTTCTGATAACTCCTCCATCACTCCATACTCCTCATCCTCCTCTTTATACTCTTCTTTAACATCAATATTATCATCCCCGAGGTTTCCACTCTGAATATAAAAAATAAAACATTCATTGTAACAAACATGCTGTGTATAAATCAGAACTACCAATAATTGTCACTCATCTACCTGATGATGGTGGGGGATGGTGTGACCTTCCTGTGTGGAATCCCGGGAATACAGAGGACGGGGACATCTCTCTGGTGGGTTCCCATTGCTGGATCCATCTGTAGGAAACACACACACTGACTGAATCCATTGTTTCTATGTGTTTATCAGATGATGGGGGATCTAGGTGGGCCCTCCGTACTGCTCTCTCCTTTACAATAAAGTCTCCTCTTACCCGGTGATGTGAGGGGCGGCTGATTGTCCATCATGACCTCCTTGTAGAGATCCTTGTGTCCTTCTAAATACTCCCACTCCTCCATGGAGAAATAGACAGCGACATCCTGACACCTTATAGGAACCTGACACACACAATGATACAGTCACCATCCAGACACAGCCCTTGTCTGTTACTGGATAATGTCCCAGAATTCTCCTCACCTCTCCTGTCAGCAGCTCCATCATCTTCTTGGTGACTTCTAGAATCTTCTCCATGTTGTGTCTCTCGGGTTTTAGGGAGTCACATGGAGGCACTGTGATGGTCATGTGATCACCTGACTTCACAAGAGGAAATCTCTGTATTGGAGAACCAATAGGAATATCATGTTAGATTCCCAGAATCCTCCTCACCTCTCCGGTCAGGTCTGTATTATTAATAGAGATAAGAGTGATGTCATGTGACCTCCCAGAATCCCCCTCACCTCTCCGGTCAGGTCTGTGTATTATTAATAGAGATAAGAGTGATGTCATGTGACCTCCCAGAATCCCCCTCACCTCTCCGGTCAGGTCTGTGTATTATTAATAGAGATAAGAGTGATGTCATGTGACCTCCCAGAATCCTCCTCACCTCTCCGGTCAGGTCTGTATTATTAATAGAGATAAGAGCGATGTCATGTGACCTCCCAGAATCCCCCTAACCTCTCTGGTCAGGTCTGTGTATTATTAATAGAGATAAGAGTGATGTCATGTGACCTCCCAGAATCCTCCTCACCTCTCCGGTCAGGTCTGTATTATTAATAGAGATAAGAGCGATGTCATGTGACCTCCCAGAATCCTCCTCACCTCTCCGGTCAGGTCTGTATTATTAATAGAGATAAGTGATGTCATGTGACCTCCCAGAATCCCCCTCACCTCTCCGGTCAGGTTTGTATTATTAATAGAGATAAGAGTGATGTCATGTGACCTCCCAGAATCCCCTTCACCTCTCCGGTCAGGTCTGTATTATTAATAGAGATAAGAGTGATGTCATGTGACCTCCCAGAATCCCCCTCACCTCTCCGGTCAGGTCTGTATTATTAATAGAGATAAGAGTGATGTCATGTGACCTCCCAGAATCCTCCTCACCTCTTCGATCAGGTCTGAGATCAGGTCTGAGACTATACAGACACATCCCTCCACCCGGCACAGCCAGCAGACAACAGAGCAAGTAATCCTGGGAGAATCGCTCTGTCAGAGATCTTGCTAGATTTGGCATGGGTAAGGAGACTGAAAGCACATACCCCAGTTGCCTCTCGGCATACCCCATCGCTTCTCGGCCTTTTGGCTAAGATCAAGTGTAGTATCTGTTCTTATCAGTTGCCAATAGGTGGCGCTAAACCGACTGTCCCCAGTACTCGGCGAGGGGGAAAGGGATGGCAGTCGGTGGACGCAAAGCCTATTGGCGTAGAGGCGAAAGCCTTCTGATCGGGGCAGAGAGGCATGAGGTCGAAGCTGAAGGGCTGGGCCCCTGGCCTTTGGCCTGGATCCGGTGGTGTCTGCCCCAGTCAGTTGTTCGGCGAGGGAACCCTTGCTAATCCTTTCGGGGAGAGGCGGGTAGTACTTCCGGAATGTAATTAGGTGGGAGAGATAGGGGTTGTGGGTAGTAGTCGGCTGCGGCTGGCTCTCCCCAACCTCTTCTCCTACCTTCCTGGCTGGGAAGGGTGCTGCCGGTCCGGACCGGGGGTCAGGGTCCGTTGAAAAGTCTGTGGAGATAGTGCCCCTGGAGTGGCAGTCCAGGGGTGCCATACATTGCACTGAGTGTTGAGGGGCACTCAACGTGTGGCACCTTAGGTCACATATCTCCACCACACCTTTTTAGCACCTGCCTCTAGGGCCGAGCCTTTTGGCTAGGACCAGAGGAATTTTTGTTCCTGGTCGGAGGGCCGGCCATTGTATTGCACAATGGCCACTTTCCACTCACCTTCCCACCTTCCTTTTCCCCCACTTTCCTTTTTATGTTACCCCCTGTTTGTCACGTTTCTTCTTTTTATGTTGGTGCACCTGCACTTTTTGTGTGATGAGTAGGGTGCTGGTCCTCGGGCCGGCTCTGAAAGTCTTGGGAGTAGGTGGACATGGCCTTCTGGCTTAGTTCACCTGCTCTCATGGGGTCTCCCTTCGGGGGAGCCTCACCGAGGAGGGTTCTGTTTCGGCAGTCCCTCTGAGGATGTTAGGCCATGTGGTTTCGGCTGCATGGGCCTTAGTGGGGTCCTCGTGGTTTCGGCTACTTGGACTCCTATTACTCTTTTCCCTGCCAGGAGCCTAACGCCCCGGGGGATCAGAGCTGGGTTCTCCCTGGAGGACTATTTGACGATGCACCCGTCACAGTTTTTTGTGTCACTCTTTATGTGTGTGCACATTTTTCCTGCACCGGGTGAAGTTTTTGGGTTGTGTTTTGCACGCCACAGACTTTTCAAGAAAAAAAAAATACCCCAGTTGCCTAGATCAATTAATGTCTATTGCAAAAAAATAAACATAAATTGTGTCTGCAGCACAGAGAAGGAAGATTATCCAAGAGAAATACAGGAATACAGGACGGGGAACACAGCTC
Organism: Rana kukunoris; assembly: GCA_029574335.1. Lineage (NCBI taxonomy): Eukaryota > Metazoa > Chordata > Amphibia > Anura > Ranidae > Rana > Rana kukunoris. The sequence goes on along the minus strand of JAJQKJ010001337.1, from coordinate 28,853 downwards.
AGGAAAGTGACCAGGGGATTACAGGCTGACATCACCCAGTCCCCGCCCTACTCTGGACCAATCAGTGAGCAGTATGGGTGGAGGAATGGATGGATTTAGTGTTAATCCCCCTCACCTCTCCGGTCAGGTCTGTGTATTATTAATAGAGATAAGAGTGATGTCATGTGACCTCCCAGAATCCCCCTCACCTCTCCGGTCAGGTCTGTATTATTAATAGAGATAAGAGTGATGTCATGTGACCTCCCAGAATCCCCCTCACCTCTCCGGTCAGGTCTGTATTATTAATAGAGATAAGAGTGATGTCATGTGACCTCCCAGAATCCCCCTCACCTCTCCGGTCAGGTCTGTATTATTAATAGAGATAAGAGTGATGTCATGTGACCTCCCAGAATCCTCCTCACCTCTCCGGTCAGGTCTGTATTATTAATAGAGATAAGAGTGATGTCATGTGACCTCCCAGAATCCTCCTCACCTCTCCGGTCAGGTCTGTGTATTATTAATAGAGATAAGAGTGATGTCATGTGAACTCCCAGAATCCTCCTCATCTCTCCGGTCAGGTCTGTGTATTATTAATAGAGATAAGAGTGATGTCATGTGACCTCCCAGAATCCCCCTCACCTCTCCGGTCAGGTCTGTATTATTAATAGAGATAAGAGTGATGTCATGTGACCTCCCAGAATCCTCCTCACCTCTTCGATCAGGTCTGTGTTTTATTAATAGAGATAAGAGTGATGTCATGTGACCTCCCAGAATCCCCCTCACCTCTCCGGTCAGGTCTGTGTATTATTAATAGAGGTAAGAGTGATGTCATGTGACCTCCCAGAATCCTCCTCACCTCTCCGGTCAGGTCTGTGTATTATTAATAGAGATAAGAGTGATGTCATGTGAACTCCCAGAATCCTCCTCACCTCTCCGGTCAGGTCTGTGTATTATTAATAGAGATAAGAGTGATGTCATGTGACCTCCCAGAATCCCCCTCACCTCTCCGGTCAGGTCTGTATTATTAATAGAGATAAGAGTGATGTCATGTGACCTCCCAGAATCCCCCTCACCTCTCCGGTCAGGTCTGTATTATTAATAGAGATAAGAGTGATGTCATGTGACCTCCCAGAATCCCCCTCACCTCTCCGGTCAGGTCTGTATTATTAGTAGAGATAAGAGTGATGTCATGTGACCTCCCAGAATCCTCCTCACCTCTCCGGTCAGGTCTGTATTATTAATAGAGATAAGAGTGATGTCATGTGACCTCCCAGAATCCCCCTCACCTCTCCGGTCAGGTCTGTATTATTAATAGAGATAAGAGTGATGTCATGTGACCTCCCAGAATCCCCCTCACCTCTCCGGTCAGGTCTGTATTATTAGTAGAGATAAGAGTGATGTCATGTGACCTCCCAGAATCCTCCTCACCTCTCCGGTCAGGTCTGTGTATTATTAACCACTTAAGGACCCCCGCACGCACATATACGGCCACAGAATGGCTCGTACAGGCACAAGGGCGTAAATTTACGTCCCCGCCTAAGTGCGGTTCGGGGGTCCCCCTGGCTCCGGGAGCGATCCGGGACGAGCGGGCGGATGTCGGTGTTTACCCGCCCCCCCGCGATCGCTCCCAGCCAATGCGCGCGCTCCCCCTTCTGTCACTTCCTCCTCCTGTGTAAACACAGGAAGGGGGAAGTGATGTAATCTCCCATCGCAGCGGTATTTCCAACCGCTGAATGAATGAATGAAAACTTATATAGCGCGGCACATGCGAACTGAATCGCCTCTGGGCGCTTGTTGTTCCTGTCTCCTTTGGTATCAAAAGAGATGAGTCTTGATCTTTCTCCTGAATGCTAGGTAGTTCTCCTCCAACCGAATACTGGTTGGTAAAGCGTTCCATAGTCTGGGACCTTGGACCGCAAATCTTCTATCTCCTTTGGATTTATATCCGGCTTTCGGTATCTGCAGGAGATTTTGATTAGTGGATCGCAAGATGCGATTGGGGTTATGGGCTTTTATTTTTTCGCATAGATAATGGGGGGCATTCCCATGGATACATCTATGCGTTAGACAGAGTGCTTTAAAAGTGATTCTGTCTTTTACTGGTAACCAGTGGAGGGCTCTCAGTGAAGGTGAGATTGATTCCCAGGGTTTTTTCCCAGTCACAAGTCTAGCGGCCGTATTTTGAACGACTTGTAGACGAGCGATTTGGTACTTAGGGAGTCCGAGGTAAAGGGCATTTGCATAGTCCAATCTAGAGTTAACAATTGCTCCCACCACGACCGCTATGTCTTCTTTGGGGATAAAAGGGATAAGCCTGCGTAGTAGGCGCAGCAGATGGTGGGATCCGCTGACTACTGACCCTATTTGTGCGTCCATAGTCATGTAGGAGTCGAAAGTGACCCCGAGGCTTTTGACTTTGGCGCTAGGGGTGATGATTTTGCCCAGAATGGGCGGGGGTGTCCAGGTTGTTGCAGGTAGATTCTTGCGTTTGGCGTGAAACAGAAGGAGTTCTGTTTTCGCTCCGTTGAGTTTTAGATAACTCTTTGTCATCCCGTCCTCTATCAAAGAGAGGCATGTCTCTAGATTGAGGCGGTGATCCTTTTTATTGCAAATGCGGAAATACAGTTGCGTGTCGTCTGCATATGAGTGATAGAGCAGTTTTTGACTGCTGATGATCTCAAAAAGAGGACGAAGATAAATGTTGAATAACACCGGCGACAGAGGCGATCCTTGAGGGACTCCGCATGATACCGTGCGTTTTTCCGAAAAGAAAGGTCCTAACTTCACTATTTGCGATCTGTTTTCCAAAAAAGAGGAGAACCAAGATAAATCGCCTTCTGCGACTCTGGCTACCTGAGCCAGCCGGGTCAACAAAAGCCCATGGTCTACTGTGTCGAAAGCTGCGCTCAGGTCCAACAGAACTAGGAGACAAGATTCTCCTTCGTCTGCAGCCTCGAGAGCGTCGTCCCATATCTTGAGCAATGCTGTTTCCGTCCCGTGTCCAGGGCGGAAACCTGATTGAAATGGGTCGAGTAGGTTATGGGTGTCTAGATGCTGTTGCAGCTGTTGCACCACTGCTTTCTCCATAATCTTGGAAAAAGTATTTAAGCTTGTTATAGGGCGGCGGTGGAGTGGATCCTTGGGGTCCAGGGTAGATTTCTTCAAGATGGGTCTAACTATACCCTCCTTCAACTGGGAGGGCACTATGCCCTCCATGAAAGATTGGTTAATAAGCTGTGTGATAGGAGGTGCCAGGATGTCGGCGCACTCCTTCAACAGTTTGGTGGGGATGATATCATTCGGCGCAGTGCTGTTACGCAGAGCACCGATGATCTGGTTAGTGGCTTGGATAGTGATAGGTTCCAACGTGAACTTACCTGGTAGGGGTGAATTACTACAGGTGTTGTGTAAATAATTACAGGGGGGGCTACGGGGGGAATTGTTCTGCTGAATGCTTTGCCGGATTCCCTCGATTTTATTAATGAAGTAATCCGATAATTCATTGCAAAATTCTTGTGAGTCTGAATTGGGGGCTTCAAGACATCCTGGATTCATGGTCGCAGTGACCAACTTGAAGAGTTCGCGGGGGCGATTCAAGGCGCTGTTGATGGCCTCAGAAAAATAATTTTTCTTGGCCTTGAAGGTTTCTTTGTGATATTTCTTAGTTATTGCCTTGTAGATAGAGAGGTTCTCATCTAATGGGCTTCTCTTCCAGGCGGCTTCCGCCCTTCTGCGCTCTTGCTTCAGTAACGCCAGTTGGTTGTTGAACCAGCTGGAGTTTTTTTTCCGGATGTTGGTTTTACGTTTCGGCGCTATTAAGTCAGCTGACTGTAATAGTGCTGTGTTTATGGCCTCTAGTGTTTCTTCACCCGATTGATGCGGCTGAATTGTTTTTATTTTTTTCCTTAACGCGGCTTTGAAGAATTCCGAGTGGAGCTTCTTCTGACATCTAGTCCAGTGTGTAGTCACTGGATTTGATGTTTTTGTTAAGGGGGGGGAGTTGGAAAGAATGAATTTGATGGCATGGTGATCTGACCATGGCAACGGTTCATTTTCCAAGATTTTTATTTCCAGATCTTGTCTGAAAATAAGATCGAGTGTGTGACCTGAAGCATGTGTGGGCCCACATACTAGTTGTTGTAGCCCTAATCCTTCAAGGTGATCGATGCAGGCGTCGGCAACTGGGTCATGCGGGGAGTTGGCCCAGAGGTTGAAATCCCCGAGCAGCAAAAAGTGTTTGCTGTTGAGGGTGTAGGTGGAGATAAAGTCCGTCAATAATGGAAGAAGCTGCGATTTTGGGCCGGGTGGCCTATAGCAGAGTAGAATACGGACAGTCTCCTGGGAGTTTATTTGCAGTTGCAAAGTAAGGGTTTCCATGAATGGAAGAGGGTTTTGAAGGACTGGTTTAGTGATCGCAAGATAAGTCTTATGGATCACCGCCAGTCCTCCTCCTCTTTGCCCTATTCTGTTTTCCGTTATAATACGGTAGTTTTCTGGCACCAATTCTCCTAGAATGGTGTTACAGTCGGCTGTGAGCCAGCTCTCTGTAATAAAGAGGCAGTCTAAATCGTATTGTAGAATGAAATCATGGATTTCCAGTCGGTGTTTTACTGCCGATCTCGTATTGATCAGAGCACATGATATGTGCTTAGGCTGGGGCAAACGGCTGAGATTTTTGATAGTCGGTCGTCGATCGATTCTCAAAAGTCGCTCAGCTCTTAGGGCTTTTTTAGTGATAGCTGGTAGTATTGCGGCAAATTGCCTCAAATCCCCAATGGTTTCTGCAGAATATTGCAGATTAACCATCGTCGCCAAACACCAGGGGGAGAGGGGGGGGGGATTATCAAGGATTAGCTTAATCCTTGATTCTGACTTGGTCCAGAGGAAGGCAAAAAAACCCTGGCCGTGCTATGCCAATGTGCTACGACAGGGAAAAAAATTCCTTCCTGACCCCTTGAGAGGCGATCGGGCGAACCCTGGATCAAGTTCAAATGGTATTGAGGAAGGGGGAATGGGGCTAGGGTGTTGCAGGATGGCTAACACTCCGGCTGCAAGAGCCAGGGTGGTGAGGGTTGCCAACTAGTAGTTATTGAGTCAGGAAGGGGTGGTAGGTGACCCAATTACAAGGGAGTAGCAAGCTGGTATCTAGAGAGGGGGTGCGGGGGGCCACTCGGTCGCGGCAATGAACGGGGGAGGGGTGGGGGGGCCCCTACCTATCTACACCCCGTGGGCCACACGTCCTACTCCTAGGAAGCGTGCGCCGGTAGCTACCGGGATGCAGTTCTAGCCCTAAGGAAGAGGGGGGGGTCTGCGGTGACAAGGGGGGGATTGATGTGCAGCTGGCAGGTTGAAGCGATGAAGCGGGGGGGGGGGTGGCGGGGGTCCTACCTATCTACATCCCGTGGGCCACACGTCCTACTCCTAGGAACCGTGCGCCGGTAGCTGCCGGGATGCAGTTCTCGCCGCTGCGATGGGAGAAACACCTCACAGTAAGTCCTGCACCAACACTACACTGACATACACACACATAGGCATACTTAACCCCTTGCGATCTGACCCCCCACCCCCCCTGTCACAGTGTCACTGAATGCAGTGATCTAATCACTGCATTTAGTGTCAGTGTGACAGGCAGTGTAAAATCAGTTAGTGTTAGGTTCAGGATAGCCCCCCCACCCCCCCAATAAAGTTTTAACCCCCTGATCACCGCCCTAGTTAACCCTTTCACTCCCTATTGCCAGCGTCACTAAGCGATCATTTTTCTGATCGCTGTATTAGTGTCGCTGTTCCCGCTAGGTAGCTATTTTTTTTTATTGCGATTTTTTTTTTACTAAAGACATGTGGCTAAATAAATTTTGGCCTAAATGTTTGACTAAAATTTAGTTTGATTTTTTTTAACAAAAAGTAAAAAATAGTGGTTTTTTTTCAAAAATGTCGCTCTATTTTTATATATAGCGCAAAAAATAAAAATCGCAGAGGTGATCAAATACCACCAAAAGAAAGCTCTATTTGTGGGAAGAAAAGGACGCAAATTTTGTTTGGGAGCCACGTCGCACGACCGCGCAATTGTCTGTTAAAGCGACGCAGTGCCGAATCGCAAAAACACCTTGGGTCATTTACCAGCGTATTGGTCCGGGTCTTAAGTGGTTAATAGAGATAAGAGTGATTTCATGTGACCTCCCAGAATCCTCCTCACCTCTCTGTCAGGTCTGTGTATTATTAATAGAGATAAGAGTGATGTCATGTGACCTCCCAGAATCCCCCTCACCTCTCCGGTCAGGTCTGTATTATTAATAGAGATAAGAGTGATGTCATGTGACCTCCCAGAATCCTCCTCACCTCTCCGGTCAGGTCTGTGTATTATTAATAGAGATAAGAGTGATGTCATGTGACCTCCCAGAATCCTCCTCACCTCTCCGGTCAGGTCTGTGTATTATTAATAGAGATAAGAGTGATGTCATGTGACCTCCCAGAATCCTCCTCACCTCTCCGGTCAGGTCTGTATTATTAATAGAGATAAGAGTGATGTCATGTGACCTCCCAGAATCCCCCTCACCTCTCCGGTCAGGTCTGTATTATTAATAGAGATAAGAGTGATGTCATGTGACCTCCCAGAATCCTCCTCACCTCTCCGGTCAGGTCTGTATTATTAATAGAGATAAGAGTGATGTCATGTGACCTCCCAGAATCCCCCTCACCTCTCCGGTCAGGTCTGTATTATTAATAGAGATAAGAGTGATGTCATGTGACCTCCCAGAATCCTCCTCACCTCTCCGGTCAGGTCTGTATTATTAATAGAGATAAGAGTGATGTCATGTGACCTCCCAGAATCCTCCTCACCTCTCCGGTCAGGTCTGTATTATTAATAGAGATAAGAGTGATGTCATGTGACCTCCCAGAATCCTCCTCACCTCTCCGGTCAGGTCTGTATTATTAATAGAGATAAGAGTGATGTCATGTGACCTCCCAGAATCCCCCTCACCTCTCCGGTCAGGTCTGTGTATTATTAATAGAGATAAGAGTGATGTCATGTGACCTCCCAGAATCCTCCTCACCTCTCCGGTCAGGTCTGTATTATTAATAGAGATAAGAGTGATGTCATGTGACCTCCCAGAATCCCCCTCACCTCTCCGGTCAGGTCTGTATTATTAATAGAGATAAGAGTGATGTCATGTGACCTCCCAGAATCCTCCTCACCTCTCCGGTCAGGTCTGTATTATTAATAGAGATAAGAGTGATGTCATGTGACCTCCCAGAATCCCCCTCACCTCTCCGGTCAGGTCTGTGTATTATTAATAGAGATAAGAGTGATGTCATGTGACCTCCCAGAATCCCCCCTCACCTCTCCGGTCAGGTCTGTGTATTATTAATAGAGATAAGAGTGATGTCATGTGACCTCCCAGAATCCTCCTCACCTCTCCGGTCAGGTCTGTATTATTAATAGAGATAAGAGTGATGTCATGTGACCTCCCAGAATCCTCCTCACCTCTCCGGTCAGGTCTGTGTATTATTAATAGAGATAAGAGTGATGTCATGTGACCTCCCAGAATCTTCCTCACCTCTCCGGTCAGGTCTGTGTATTATTAATAGAGATAAGAGTGATGTCATGTGACCTCCCAGAATCCCCCTCACCTCTCCGGTCAGGTCTGTGTATTATTAATAGAGATAAGAGTGATGTCATGTGACCTCCCAGAATCCTCCTCACCTCTCCGGTCAGGTCTGTGTATTATTAACAGAGATAAGAGTGATGTCATGTGACCTCCCAGAATCCTCCTCACCTCTCCGGTCAGGTCTGTATTATTAATAGAGATAAGAGTGATGTCATGTGACCTCCCAGAATCCTCCTCACCTCTCCGGTCAGGTCTGTGTATTATTAATAGAGATAAGAGTGATGTCATGTGACCTCCCAGAATCCTCCTCACCTCTCCGGTCAGGTCTGTATTATTAATAGAGATAAGAGTGATGTCATGTGACCTCCCAGAATCCTCCTCACCTCTCCGGTCAGGTCTGTATTATTAATAGAGATAAGAGTGATGTCATGTGACCTCCCAGAATCCTCCTCACCTCTCCGGTCAGGTCTGTGTATTAATAATAGAGATAAGAGTGATGTCATGTGACCTCCCAGAATCCTCCTCACCTCTCTGGTCAGGTCTGTATTATTAATAGAGATAAGAGTGATGTCATGTGACCTCCCAGAATCCCCCTCACCTCTCCGGTCAGCAGGTAGATGATCTCCAGGGTAAGGTTTAGTATCCTCTCAGTCATGTGACTCCGGTCCTCCTCCATCCTCATTGGTCATGTGATGTATACAGGTTACCTGTAGACCAATGATTGATAAGAGAGAATGATGTGGACTGTACTGGTTGTACAATATTAGGATGGGGGTGTATGGGGGATAATATGAGGGTTTCTATCATGTAAGAACAGCCCCCCCCCCCCCCCAGTGGAATTACACATAAAGGAACATTACTTTTAGCATTTGTAATAGTTTTAGTGTCCAGGAGCCTTTATGTCTATAGAAACCCCCATCCCCAATAAAAGTGGTATAATCCGTTATTATAGACTGAGGAGGTGAGAAGGTGATTGGTGGGAAATGTGACATCTCTAAAATGAAGAGAATTCTCTATGGAGAATGTTCCGATCCTGTAAATAGAAGATAAGATCTTATTACCTCCTCTGCTGCCTCTTCCAGCAACGTCTCCTCACTACTTCCTCCCGACTCACCTCTCACCCGGAACTTCCTGTCTGTACCTGACATCACTTCCTGTCTTCCATAGAGACTTCCTTTCTCTATGGTAGAAGTGAGATCACCACCTTATGAAGCTCAGAGGAACTGCAGCCCTGAAAAATTTCTCGTAGTCTGAACACGGCCTTATGCTGTGTGTATGTACTGTATATCCTTATTAGGGATGAGCTTCGAGTTCGAGTCAAACTCATGTTCGACTCGAATATTGCCTGTTCGGCGAACAACGAACAGTTAGGGGTGTTCGCGGCAAATTCGAAAAGCCGCAGAACACCCTGTTAAAGTCTATGGGAGAAATCTAAAGTACTAATTTTAAAGGCTAATATACAAGTTATTGTCCTAAAAAGTGTTTGGGGACCTGGGTTCTGTCCCAGGGGACATGTGATGTAGGAGAGTGCTTCAGAGGGGGCGGGGTCATAGGCGCCTCCCCTATATAAGAAACGTCAAAAAAGCTCAGAGTCATTCCGCTGGGCTGTGTCCAGCAGTGAGAGGAGCTCCCTGTTGCGCTCTGGATCTTCTCATCGCTGGAGGACCGCTGATCGGTCGTCGCTGGAGAGATCACCCATCGCTGGATAGAAGACAACGTTGGAGCAGGGAGCCGCATCGAAAGTGGATTTACACCGCTGGATTTTTTTTTTTTTATTATTAATAAAGGATTTTTTTCTTCGGTGTGTGTTTTTGGGGATGTTTTTTTTTTAACTATTTACACTTCCTTTGTGAAATGGTAGGGGCACAGTGTACCCCATTACCAATTCACATAGGGCGGGCCAGGATCTGGGGGTCCCCTTTGTTAAAGGGGTCTTCCAGATTCTGATAAGCCCCCCGCCCGCAGACCCCCACAACCACCGACAGGTTTTTGGGGATGAGGCCCTTGTCAGGAGAGGGGGGTCGCACTCTGCCCCCCCTCTTTTCTGCGGCTGGCCAGGTTAACGTGCTTGGATGTGGATTTTTGGGGGAACTCCACGCCATTTTTTTTTAATTTGGGGTGGAGTTCCCCTTAAAATCCACACCAGACCTGAAGGGTCTGTTATGGATGTTTGGGGGGAACCCCACGTAATTTTTTTTTAAATTGACGGCGGGGTTCCCTTTAATATCCATATCAAACCTGAAGGGCCTGTTAATGGAATTTGGGGGGACCCCCACCCTTTATTTTTTATGAATGAATCACCTCTGAATTGCCAGAGCCGACAATTCATTATAGCCGCAAATGACACTTTGTGCAGGGACAGTTCTATGTACGGGAAACATGCGGTTTTTCACATGCTGACTTTACACCCCTCCCCCTCAGGTATGAAATTTAAAGGAATATTACACTTTTATTGTTTCGCTTTTAGCATTATTAAATTCACTTCTCCCGAAAAAACATCAGTTTTTAAAACTTTTTTTGCATTGATACATGTCCCCTGGGGCAGGACCCGGGTTCCCAAACACTCCCCTGGGGCAGGACCCGGGTCCCCAAACACTCCCCTGCAGGACCCAGGTCCCCAAACACTCCCCTGGGGCAGTACCCGGGTCCCCAAACACTCCCCTGGGGCAGGACCCGGGTCCCCAAACACTTTTTAGGACAATAACTTGCATATTAGCCTTTAAAATTAGCACTTTAGATTTCAAATGTTCGAGTCCCATAGACTTTGACGGGGTTCTAAAGTTCACACAAACATTTGGTGTGTTCGCAAGTTCTGGTGCAAACCGAACAGGGGGTGTTTGGCTCATCATTTATCCTTATAGATGGGTCATCTCCACTCCCACCAAGGGGGAGAGAAATATATTACTGACTAGTCCAGCCTTTCTCAGCCAGGGATCCTCCAAAGGGTTCTAGGGGTTCCTTGAGCAATGGACAATTTCTGTCTCTCAGTAACAACTGACATCAATGATCTGTAAGGAGGGCCGTCTTCCCACTGATGACATATAAGAGGGTCCTTCTCCCATTGGTCACCAATGTAAGGGACCACTACACTGACCACTGATATAAGGAGAAATTCCATCCAATCCGTGAGATTGGTCAGAGACTAATTGGTATCATTCTGGGCATTGCCAGACTAGGTCTTGGTGACAGAGTGAAGGGTGATGCTGCTCATACTATATGTGACCCTCATCTACATCATGGACATCTTCTTCAGCTTCTTAGTAAATAGGATATAAATCTTCACAATCCTACAGAAGAGGTTGGGGGTCCTGAGTAGTCATAGAAAGGCCCAGCACCCCAATAGTAGAGGAAGAGGTGGTCTGGTGACATGGAGAAGAAGACTCCGGTCAGTCTCTGGATCTCCATCATTGGAAACATGGTGAGACAACAAATACAGCGGGATGGTGGAGGAGATGTTGGTGTCGGTGTGGAAATGGACAGAACACGGGATGATGACACTGAAAGAACAATACGGCTTCATTCTACAATATGTCAAGGAGAGAACCGTACAGGAGAGACTTTTCTCTATAATGTCAGTAGAAGACCCTGATCACTGTATATGATATACTCCTGATCACTGTATATGATATACTCCTGACCCCTGTATATGATATACTCCTGACCTCTGTATATGATATACTCCTGACTCCTGTATATGATATACTCCTGACCTCTGTATATGATATACTCCTGACCCCTGTATATGATATACTCCTGACCACTGTATATGATATCCTCCTGACCTCTGTATATGATATACTCCTGACCCCTGTATATGATATACTCCTGATCACTGTATATGATATACTCCTGACCCCTGTATATGATATACCTGATCCTGTATATGATATACTCCTGACCTCTGTATATGATATACTCCTGACCCCTGCACTCTAGGCCCATTATTCAGAGTTACCTTTAACCTGATGACCTGTGAAGGCTTTTAACCACTTCCTACCCAGCCTATAGCAAAATGATGGCCAGGAAGTGATTAAGTTATCCTGACTGGGCATCATATGATGTCCAGCAGGATAAGACGCGATCGTGCACCTTAGGGGGAGCGCAGCGCGCTGATCGATGTTGTGGTTTGTCAGTCTGACACAACACAAGACTGATCTTGATAAAGAGCCTCTGATGGAGATTCTTTACCACATGATCAACTGTGGCTGATTATAATGTAAACAAGAAGAGACGTTTATCGACTTTTCCCTCACTCGCATCTGACAGACGAGAGCCAATCGGCTGCTCTCACGACAGGGGGGTCTTGTTTATCAGTGCAGCCCCTCACCCAGGACCACCAGGGATGCCTACAAAGGATTCCCTCCAGGTATGCTACCCTGGACCACCAGGGATATGCCAATCAGTGCTCATTAGCAATGCCTGCCAGTGCCATCAGTGATGCATATCAGTGCCACTCATAAATACCCATCAGTGCGGCCTTTCAGTGCCCATCAATGTTGCCTATCAGTACCACCTATGAGTGCCCATCAGTGCTGCATATCAGTGGCCATTGTCAGTGCCCACCAGTGCCATCTCATCGGTGCTGCCTCATCAGTGCCCATCATTGAAGGAGAAACCTTACTCATTTACAAGTTTTTATAAAAGAAACAAAGAACAATGTTTTGTTGTTATTATTAATTCATTACGTTCCATTCGTTTAGATGCAGCATTTGTTATTTCGGGTAATTCGTAACTTCGGATAATTTCGTAATCATTACGTTCACCAACAGCTAAATTATAAAAGGAAATTCCGATACCGATAATTTTTTAGTTATTATTTTGGATTTTCGAATTTACGGATTTTCAAATTTATTCTAATGAATGAATGTCGATCATAACTAATGACCCGAAAAAGGAAGAAACAAATGAGTGGGAAAACAAAGAAATGTTGGGTGAGCGCACATGTCTACAGCTTAGTAGGTGATAAATTAGACAGATAACGGAGAAGCCGCAGATGTCACTCGCTAACAAGCTTTTAGATGTTTTACCAAGTTCCAAGGAATGTCTATACAAGAGGAAATATATATGTTGTAAACGCCTAGAAGAGGCCACTTGGCATCCTGGCGTGAGTCGCTCCTTTCCCTGGTGAAATAAAAGCTTTGTTTTCCTGGAGTCCGTGTCCGGAGTCCATTCCTGGTTTCCCAGAACTCAAAGAGCCGTTTTGCTGCAACATTTATCTGGTGCATTGGCCGGGAAACCAGGTGAGACTGCTGTGACAGGTGACAACACCACCAGCAATTCTTCTCATTCCACCCACACACACAACCTGTCATTTCTCTTCAATACATTTTTTTATTATAATTTTTACTTTTAAACAGATTACAGTCATAGAATCAGGAAATAGTAAAAAGGTAGAAATGCGATTGGTCAGGAAAATGACTTGTCTGGAATGTGGAGGCGGAGTCATACAATACACAACGTGTTACATTATTATAACAAAGTATTGTAGAAAAGATCACACCATAGAAAATGGGGAAAAGGAGAAAATAAACCCGGATATTAAGGGGAAATTTGTGTACGAGGAACACCTTAACAATCACCACCATTTTATTCTCCAGGGCCTCTGCTATCACATAATATATGTTTGGGGGTTTTATCTAATCTTCAGGCCCAAAATGTGCAAAAACATCTCTGACAGTGAAAGGGTTAATGTGAGCTAGATGGGATCACTCTGCTGTGCTCACACATTAGAGCTCCCCCTAGCTGCAGCCTGGTAATAACATTGCTAGGAGGTCTATTCATTTATCTGCTCCATACTCCCCATAAACGTTTCCTGACATTTAGGGGTCTATTCATAAAATATGTGCATAGCAATTCCCCCGGGGAAAGTCCATGTACATTCCTTCTGTGTGAATGGGGGAAAGATGAATGTTATTAGGAGATTTGCTGTGCTGGTCGAACGGTTTCCATTCATTTACAATGGAAATGATTGCATTTGGCCACTAGATGGAGATAATTTCTATGGTACTTAGCGCCATCTAATGGCCAAATGTGGTATTTTCTGTTTTACGTCAATGGTCGGTATTAAAACCACATGGGCAGATTTTTGCCACTAGATGGAGCCGGTGATCCAATATTTGTCATGATTGGAGGAACGCGTGTCACATTCATTCTACAATTTGTTTTATAATAGATCCCTAAATGCCGGTGAAATCTTCCACCACAAAATGTACTCAGCCAATGAGAGGGAATGACTCAATTTTTATATTTCTCCTGCTATCAATGGCCAACACAGTACAACACTTCATCCATGTCTTTGGTGATCTCTGATCTCCTTATGAAGTGTTTCTTACATGATGAAGATCAGCCATGGTGTATATCTGAGGTGTACGGGTGAAACTCGAAAAATTAGAATATTGTGCAAAAGTTCATTTATTTCACTAATACAACTTAAGAGGTGAAAGTAAAGTATGAGAGAGACTCACTACATGCAAAGCAAGAGGGCTCAAGCCGTGATTTGTCATCATTGTGAGGATTGGGGCTTCCAGCTCATGAAAACCCCAAATCCACAATCTCAGAAAATGTTAATATTGTGAAAAGGTGGAATATTCTCGGTGTAAAGTGTCCCCCTCTAATCAGATAATTAAGACATAACACCTGCAAAGGGTTCCCGAGCCTTTAAATGGTCTCTGTCTGGTTCAGTAGGAATCACAATCATTGGAAAGACTGCTGACCTGCCAGTTGTGCAGAAAACCATCATTGACACCCTCCATAAGGAGGGAAAGCCTCAAAAAAGATAATTGCAAACAAAGTTGGATGTTCCCAAAGTGCTGTATCAAAGCACATTAATAGAAATTTCTGTGGAAGGGAAAAGTGTGGAAGAAAAAGGTGCACAAGCATCAAGGATGAGCGCAGCCTGGAGAGGATTGTCAGGAAAAGGACATTCAGATGTGTTGGGGACTTTCACAAGGAGTGGACTGAGGCTGGAGTCAGAGCATCAAGAGCACCACACACAGACGGGTCCTGGACCCAATCGTCATATTCCTCTTGTCACCCCACTCCTGACCAACAAACATCAGAAGAGTCTTACCTGGGCTAAAGAAAAACACACCTGGTCTGGTGCTCAGGGGTCCAAAGTCCTCTTTTCTGATGAGAGTCAATTTTGTATCTCATTTGGAAACCAAGGAGCCAGTGTATGGAGGAAACCAAGGAGCCAGAGTCTGGAGGAAGAATGGAGGAAACCAAGGAGCCAGAGTCTGGAGGAAGAATGGAGGAAACCAAGGAGCCAGAGTCTGTAGGAATATGGACGAAACCAAGAAGCCCAGAGTCTGGAGGAAGAATGGAGGAAACCAAGAAGCCCGGAGTCTGGAGGAAGAATGGAGGAAACCAAGGAGCCAGAGTCTGGAGGAAACCAAGGAGCCGGAGTCTGGAGGAAGAATGGAGGAAACCAAGGAGCCAGAGTCTGGAGGAAGAATGGAGGAAACCAAGGAGCCAGAGTCTGGAGGAATATGGACGAAACCAAGAAGCCCGGAGTCTGGAGGAAGAATGGAGGAAACCAAGGAGCCGGAGTCTGGAGGAAAAATGGAGGAAACCAAGGAGCCAGAGTCTGGAGGAAACCAAGGAGCCGGAGTCTGGAGGAAGAATGGAGGAAACCAAGGAGCCAGAGTCTGGAGGAAGAATGGAGGAAACCAAGGAGCCAGAGTCTGGAGGAAACCAAGGAGCCAGAGTTTGGAGGAAGAATGGAGGAAACCAAGGACTTGGAGTCTGGAGGAAACCAAGGAGCCAGAGTCTGGAGGAAACCAAGGAGCCAGAGTCTGGAGGAAGAATGGAGGAAACCAAGGAGCCAGAGTCTGGAGGAAGAATGGAGGAAACCAAGGAGCCAGAGTCTGGAGGAATATGGACGAAACCAAGAAGGAAACCCCGGAGTCTGGAGGAGGACCAGACTGGAGGAAAGTCAATGGAGGAAACCAAGGAGCCAGAGTCTGGAGGAAGAATGGAGGAAACCAAGGAGCCAGAGTCTGGAGGAAGAATGGAGGAAAACAAGGAGCCAGAGTCTGGAGGAATATGGACGAAACCAAGAAGCCCGGAGTCTGGAGGAAGGAGGAAACCAAGGAGCCGGAGTCTGGAGGAAGAAGAGGAAACCAAACCAAGAGAAACCAAGGAGCCGGCGTCTGGAGGAAGAATGGAGGAAACCAAGGAGCCAGAGTCTGGAGGAAGAATGGAGGAAACCAAGGAGCCAGAGTCTGGAGGAAGAATGGAGGAAAACAAGGAGCCAGAGTCTGGAGGAATATGGACGAAACCAAGAAGCCCGGAGTCTGGAGGAAGAATGGAGGAAACCAAGGAGCCGGAGTCTGGAGGAAGAATGGAGGAATCCAAGGAGCCAGAGTCTGGAGGAAACCAAGGAGCCAGAGTTTGGAGGAAGAATGGAGGAAACCAAGGACTTGGAGTCTGGAGGAAACCAAGGAGCCGGAGTCTGGAGGAAGAATGGAGAGGCACACACTGCAAGATGCTTAAAGTCCAGTGTGAAGTATCCCAGCTCGGCTGGCATACGAGTGAGGGCAAGATGCCCCCCCCATCTCCATAGCATAGCAGGGCGGAAGCGGCGACAAAACATCACTTCCGCCCATGCTTTTTAAAGCATATTGTCTTGTTGTCAATTTTTCAAATGACAATTTAAAAAAAAAAATTTTAGTGTAAATATATGAGATGTGACGTCTTTTTGACCCCCAGATCTCATATATAAGAGGACCTGTCATGCTTTTTTCTATTACTGTAATAGGAATAAAAGTGATCAATTTTTGTGTATAAAAATTAATAAAATAAATAAGAAAACAAAAAATTGTGAACGCATACGTGAGTAGCGCACGCATATGAAAACGGTGTTCAAACCACACATGTGAGGTATCGCCGTGATCGTCAGAGCGAGAGCAATAATTCTAGCCCTAGATCTCCTCTGTAACTCAAAAGATGCAACCTATATAATTTTTTAAACGTCGCCTATGGAGATTTTTAAGGGTAAAACTTTGACGCCATTCCATGATGCGTGACATGTTGGGTATCATTATCTTTCACAATATAAAAAAAAAATTGGGCTAACTTTACTGTTGTCTTAATTTTTATTCAAAAAAGTGAATTTAACCGCTTGCCGACCGCCCACCGTCATATTACTGCGGGACGGCGGCACTCCTGGGCGAGAGCCCGTAGCTATACGCCGCTAGGCACCCGCGATTGCTCGTTACAGAGTGGCGAACGGGAGCTTTGTGTGTAAACACACAGCTCTCGTTCCTGTCAGCGGGGAAAACGCTGATCTTCTGTTCATACAATGTATGGACAGAAGATCAGCGATTTCCCCTAGTGAGTCCACCCCCCCCCATACAGTTAGAACACACCCAGGGACACACTTAACCCCTTCCCTGCCCCCTAGTGTTAACCCCTTCACTGCCAATGGCATTTTTATAGTAATACAATGCATTTTTATAGCATTGATCGCTAAAAAAATGCCAATGGCCCCAAAAATGTGTCAAAAGTGTCCGAAGTGCCCGCCATAATGTCGCAGTACTGAAAAAAAAATGCTGATCGCCGCCATTACTAGTAAAAAATAAATATTAATAAAAATGCCATAAAACGACCCCCTATTTTGTAAACGCTATAACTTTTGCGCAAACCAATCAATAAACGCTTATTGCGATTTTTTTTAACAAAAAATATGTAGAAGAATACGTATCGGCCTAAACTGAGGAAAAAAAATGTTTTTGATTTTGTAACAGGTTTCCTGGGTAGCGACATTAAGAGACCCTTTGTGGACACATTCATCGATACGGGCCCAGTCCTCCTCATCCAGGGAAACCTGAAGTTCAGATTCCCAGGCAGTACGCGCGGGATCCGGAAGTTTGGGAATGTTATCCGAGAGGATTTAATATATACTGGGGATCAAGTGTCTCTGTGGAGAGGACTGCGAACATAAGTTTTCGAAGGGCGTCAGTTGCCGCGTCCAAGTTTCGGAAGTCGGTTCTGAGGAGAGGAAATGTCGTAGTTGTCTATAGAACCAGAAGGAGAAGGAGTTGGACGGGGATTCAGAGACCAAATCTGCGTAGGGGCGAGGGGATCCATGAAAGAAAAAGTGACGTGCTTGGACTCGGTCCCGCGGCCAGTCTCGAATCAGGAACGAGGAGGATAGACCTGGCAAGAATTCAGGGTTGCCTCTTAACGAGGTCAGCGGCCCCAAACCGAGGAAAATTACTGCATTTTCGTCGCTCGTTCAAAAGCTTTAAGAGAAGGGTGAAGCAGCGGGTGCACCTTGATTTCTGGGGGCCAGTGTCGAGGTGGTGTCCAAGGAAGCGAATCAAGGGGGAGTTGTGTGAAAGACTTTTCCAGCATCACCCATCCCTTCCTAGTCTCATGGACATTCCAATCCACTTTTCGCATAAGGTGGCCTGCCAGGTAGTATTGGAAGACCGATACCACCTTTGGCCTTTGAGCGGGTGAGCCGCGAGTATCTAATACGGGGGGGTGAATTCTTCTATATAAACGTTGAAGAGACCTTCTTGAATGTTGCAAAAAAGGAGGGAGGTAGGGCAATCGGGATACATTGCATGAGGTACAAAAGGTGTGGTAGAATTATAATTTTCAGGAGGGCGGAGCAGCCGAACCATGAAACATTAAGGGTCCCCCAGTCCCTTAGATCCTGTTGAGCCTTTCTAAGGGCGGTTAGAAAATTTACGTTATAAAGGTGAGTCAAATCCGCCGTAATCTGAATGCCCAGATACGTAATGCCACTCTCGTTCCAAAGGAACGGGAAGGAATTACGGCAACTGTCCACATCGCCCTGCGGGAGAGACACATTCAGGGCGTGTGATTTAGAGTAGTTAATCTTAAAGTGGGACAGCTCCCCAAAGCTCTCTATATCTTTCAGCAAATTTGGTAGTGATATCCTCGGTTGCGATCAAGAAAGGAGTACATCATCAGCGAAAGCCGCTACCTTGTACTCCCTTCCTCCCACCGTCAGGCCTTTAATATCAGGATTGCAACGTATTTTGTTAAGGAAAGGCTCCAGGATTAGCACAAAAATCAGGGGAGATAGGGGACAGCCCTGGTGGGTACCATTGCTTATGGAGAAGGCGTCCGACAGGCATCCATTCACTCAGACACAAGCACTGGGCGTGGAATACAATGCGGAGATATGTGCCAGCATGCGGGGGTAAAGGCCAATCGTTCTCAAGACCTCCGGCATGTAGTCCCAGGCCACCTTGTCGAACGCCTTCTCCGCGTCAAGGGATAAGAAGAAGCCCCACGTCCCGGATACAGTAAAAATGTTTTTTTATATATTTTTGGGGATATTATAGCAAAAAGTAAAAAATATTGCATTTTTTCAAAATTGTCACTCTATTTTTGTTTATAGCGCAAAAAATAAAAACGCAGAGGTGATCAAATACCACCAAAAGAAAGCTCTATTTGTGGGAAAAAAGGACGCCAATTTTGTTTGGGAGTCACGTCGCACGACCCGCGCAATTGTCAGTTAAAGCGACGCAGTGCTGAATCACAAAGAGTGCTCTGGTCTTTGGACAGCAATATGGTCCGGGGCTAAAGTGGTTAAAAAAAAAGTGCGCTTGTAAGACCGCTGCACAAATACGGTGTGACAAAAAGTATCGCAATGACCGCCATTTTATTCTGTAGGGTGTTAGAAAATATATATATATATATAATGTTTGGGGGTTTTAAGCAATTTTCTAGCAAAAATCTTGTTTAATCTTGAAAGCACCAAGTCTGAAAAACAGGCCCCGGTCCTTAAGTGGTAATAATCAATTCCACTTCTATATCTCGGGGGAAGGACATGAAAACAAAAAAACACAAGTACCATAGTGCTCTCTTCTTTTGAATTTTTTATAAAAGCCCCCCATGAAAAAAAAGCAAGTATCAAATCACCAGCTCACTCACCGCCGATCGACATTCACATTAGATTTTATTAACCACTTGCTTACTGGGCACATAAACCCCCTTCGTGCCCAGGCGAAATTTCAGCTTCCGGCACTGCGTCGCTTTAACTGACAATTGCGCGGTCGTGCGACGTGGCACCCAAACAAAATTGGCGTCCTTTTTTTCCCCACAAATAGAGCTTTCTTTTGGTGGTATTTGATCGCCCGTGCGGTTTTTATTTTTTGCGTTATAATGAAAAAAAGAGCGACAATTTAAAAATATATATATATTTTTTACTTGTTGCCATAATAAATATCCCATTTTTTTTTTTATATTTTTTTTTTTTTCTCAGTTAAGGCCGATACGTATTCTTCTACGTATTTTTGTAAAAAATCACAATAAGTGACTGCTTTGCGCAAAAATTATAGCACCTACAAAATAGGGGACATAATTATGATTTTTTTTTATATTTTTTTTTTACTAGTAATGGCGGCGATCTGCGATTTTTTATTGGGACTGCGATATTGCGACGGACACATCGGACACATTTTTGGCGCCATTCACATTTATACAGCGACCAGTGCTATAAAAATGCACTAATTACTGTATAAATGTGACTGGCATTGAAGGGGTTAACACTAGGGGGTGAGGAAGGGGTTAAATGTATTGCCTGGGTGTGTTCTAACTGTGTGGGGGGAGGGGGGTGACTGGGGAAGGTGACCGATGCTGTCTCCCTATGTACAAGAGAAACAGCATCTGTCACCTCACTGACAGGACGTGAAGCTGTGTTTACACTCAGAGCTCCACATCCCTGCTCTCTCACCGACGATCGCGTGTACCTGACGGACATCGCGGCCGCCGGGTACACGCATCGGATCCTCGGTGATGCGTCGGGACTGTTTCGCGGGGAATTACAAGCAAATCACGTCCAAAGACGTGACCCCAGCGCCTCAGGTCCGCGCTGTTCACGTATTCTGTTAATAGCGCGGACCTGAAGAGGTTAATGATTGATAGTAATATGTTTATAAAGTGATATAATCTCATGAAATGTGGGAGGGGTAATTCGGCTTATTGGTCTAGGGGTACGATTCTCGCTCGGGGTGTGAGAGGTCCCGTGTTCAAATCCTGGACAAGCCGTAGTTTTATATATTATTATTATTTCTTAGGATAGGTGTACAATTGATTTTTCATAGATGTGATTGATTCATACATATTTATGTTTTCTCTACATTTTTCTCTACATCTTTTCATTTTTATTTTAGGGAGGAGCCCTATGTGTGACGTCAGGGAAGCGCCATGGGTCTAGATCGGCGTGAGTGAGCTGGTGATTTGATACCTGCTGTTTTTTTTGTTATTTCTTGTAAGTGTAACTTTTTAGGGGACTCTCGCTATGACTAAGCACTAGTTTCAGTGTGAAACGCATCAGCAGTCGGGTTTTATTTTGCTGTGACTTGTAGTGCTGTCCTTTTAATAAAGGCGACAATTTGTTCAGAGTGCGGCTGTCCAGAGACAAGTTTTGTTCCTGCTTAACTTTTTAGGGGGGCTTTTATAATAAATTCAGAAGCAGAGAGCACTATGGTACTTGTGTTTTTTCTTTCATGTCCTCCCCCCCCCCCCCCCCCCCCCGGGATATAGAAGTGATTATTAATAAGTGAATTGGGAAGGTGGTTGTAGCGGAGAGCAATATTAAACTCCACGATCTCCGCTGGTAACCAGGGTAAATCCACAGTCAGCATTGACAAGTAAGGCAATGTCCCAAATCTCCCTCAGTAACCAGACGACACACAGCTCTGAGAGTCAACAGACTTTTATTCACAGCTTCCATATTTATATAATTCCCCATGCTTCCAAACAGCCAAATAGATTTAACAGGGGTAATACAGGGAGGACCAGATGGGGAACTTAACAGTTTGGATAATTCTCCCATCAGGCATTGCTGCACAAGGGAAAAGTCGGTTGATAGCTGGGGTCTGGGGTTATGTGTTGTGGGAGTTCGGTTTAAAACTGCCGAACACTGATTGGGCAACATAAAACTAAGTACTGAATGCTAGTGGCTTACGGCTGCCAGCATATGAATTACTATGCCCACATAAGACCCAGCAGAATACATAGCATATAATACAGACAACCTTTTGACATGTAACGTCCAGCGTTCCAGAAGTGGCTAGGTTTGCCACAGTGGTGTTTGGAGACAATTTATACGTTGATTCCCCACACAGAGGTGCAGTCTGGAGACTGTAGGAATTACTACCATTGGTAAAGTAAAGAGAGACGGATCGTGATCGGACACGAGGAGTGATCTGTCTATGAGTTTTATACTCACCCTTGAGGTGAGCATGCATTTTAGCAGGTGGGGGTGCGCACTGAATATTGGATCCATTAAATAGGATTTTTCACAGCGGTGACAGCTTTGGAAACCTCCATATCAACTGTTTTTTTATCATTTATTTATTTTATTTTTTCATAAATAGTTTTATGGAATGTATAATTATTTGTTTATATAAGATTTATAGATACGCAGCGCTGCACTATTTTCACACAATTAATACGCAGCTTCTACTTTTCAGAGGTGCCATATCCTTCCCTGTACAATCCGTGTTTTATTGATTGCATGGAATATTGAATTTTCTGAGATTGTGGATTTGGGGTTTTCATGAGCTGGAAGCCACAATCATCACAATGATGACAAATCACGGCTTGAACCCTCTTGCTTTGCATGTAATGAGTCTCTCTCATATATTCGTCTCGCCTTTTATGTTGCATTAGTCAAATAAATTAACTTTTGCACCATATTCAAATTTTTCGAGTTTCATCACCCGTATATCAGGGTGTGCTTCTTCCCCACATGTCCAGCAACATTCACATACAAGACATTTCCCGCACTCACTAATACACTGATGATGAAGAAAAGAGGGAAGGACGGCCGCACTCCAAGGATTTTCAACGAAAAAAGTTGTCTTTATTGTAAATCCAAAAACATGTACAGTCACAGCAATCACAGAAAACAGGACAGCCGACGCGTTTCGCACTCGATCAGTGCTTAGTCATGGCTATGGTATGGTGCTAACACAAAAACATTTATACTAAACCCAAAATACCAAATAAAACATGCGACTCCCTTCAGCCTATAGCAACTTAAAGTTAATTAGTTGTGATAGACATCCTGAATGGGTGTAATCAGAGTGTCAAGTGTGTGCAGGCTGAAAGTCAACACTAACATAAAAAAGGTAACCCTAAAGAACCTGTGTATGTGTGGATGTGAGGATTGCATGAAAATGGGAAGGGATATATATATATATAATATATAAAGGTGAATGTGAGAGTGGATGTAAAAAATAAAATAGACTGGTTTAAAGTGTCTATATATATATAGCCGAAATAGTGTTTAGGATGCCGAAGCAGTCATATGGCCCGCAAATTGTAAAAAAATAAAAAAAAAAAAAAAAAAATAAACACAAAAAAAAAGAGAAAAAAAATAAAAAATTAAACACAAAAACAAGAAAGAAAAAAAAAATAAACACAAAAACAAAAAATAAACACAAAAACAAGAAAAAAAAAATAAAATAAACACAAAAACAAGAAAAAAAATTAAACACAAAAAAAAATTTTTAAACACAAAAACAAGGAAAAAAAAAAAAATATATATTATATAAATATTGTGCCGGGATATGTGCCCATATGGACCACATTGTGAACATGTTTGTGAATTAATGTCAACTTGTGAAACGAGTGTATACGTAATGTAATGTGTACGTGAAAACACGTGTCAGTGAACAGGTGTTCATGAATACAAATGTGTCTCATTCATATATTCATGTGATCGTGAAATGGATGAAGATCAAGTGAATGAGTAAACAACATGAAAAAAAATAATAAAATAAAATAAAATAAAAGGCCTTGTTGGGGTAAAAGGATGCAGAGATATATTGATGTCCTAAGTGTAGAAGTATCTTTTTTTTAAAAATGAAAAAGGTGATAGATTTACTACGGGGCACCTTTATATATAGCGGCCAGGACCCAAATGTGTGCGAGTGGACGGCATGAGCAATATTAATGAACCATAGAAGA
Organism: Rana kukunoris; assembly: GCA_029574335.1. Taxonomy (NCBI): domain Eukaryota; kingdom Metazoa; phylum Chordata; class Amphibia; order Anura; family Ranidae; genus Rana; species Rana kukunoris. The sequence goes on along the minus strand of JAJQKJ010001337.1, from coordinate 5,307 downwards.
GCAATCGATCGTGTCGTCCAAGTGTATCGCTTTTTCAAAGGTCCGGCTGGACTGCAACTGTTATTCTGGATGTACCAGAGACTGCTTAACATGGCGTTATTGATTACTTTAGCTGGGTAACCCCTAGCTCTGAATCTAGAAGCCATCTCCTTGACTTCTCTAGAGAAATCTGTGGATGAGGTACAAAGATGTTTGAGGCGGAGGAACTGTCCAAAGGGGATGCTTTTAATGGTGTGTGGGGTGGGATGAGTCAGCTCGCAGTAAAGCATTGCCCGCTGTGCTTTTCCTGAATAAGCCTGTAGATACTAGACCGTTGTTACCTTGAGCTTAACATCTAAAAAGTCTATGGTCACAGGTTGTAAAATACCGGTGAACCGCAGATTTAAAGTGTTGTCATTCAAGAAGTATAGCCATAGGTCGAGGTCTGCAGATGCATCAGAGGTGATAACAAGCAGATCGTCGATGTAGCGACAATATAAGATGGTATCGGCTCGGCGGGGGCTATCGCATCCAAAGATGCGGGACCTTTCCCCACCATCCCATGTACAGATTGGCCAGGGATGGTGAGAACTTAGCTCCCATGGAGGCCCGCATCTCTGGAGGTAATAGACCCCGTCGAACATGAAGAAGTTATGGGTAAGCAAGTACTCAAGAGCCAGGACAATGAAATCCTGTAAAACTAGTGAGTACTTTCCAGACTCTTTTAAAAAATGAGAAACTGCTTGCAGACCTAGATGGTGAGGAATGCTTGAATAAAGACTGGCTACATCAAAGCTCATTCATCTAAAGTGTGTCTCCCAGGAAAACCCATTGAGCTTGGATAGTAGGTGTTTGGTATCTCTCAGGTATCCCGGGAGTTCGCATACAAGGGGTTTTAATAAACTGTCTACCCATTCCCCAAGTCGCTCGTTAAGCGAGCCTATGCAGGCCACACATGGGTCTACCCGTGAGGGATTCATGCCCTTGTGGATTTTGGGTAGGTGGTGAAAAACTGGCATTATGGGGTGGGACGGAACAAAAAGCTTACTATCTGAATCTGAAAAGATCCCGGCGCATACACCTCTGTCTAATAGTGAAACAATAGCATGTGTGTATGCTGCCGTGGGGTCAGATTTTAAACGTTGGTATGTAAATTGATCAGATAGTTGACGAATAGCCTCATCCCTGTATATGGATGAGTCAAGTACAATTACCGCCCCCCCTTTGTCCCGCATTTCTGATTGTGATGTCAAAGTCTGATTTCAACGATGTTAAAGCTTGTTGTTCCAAGCAAGACAAATTGGGCGGGTGGTTAACCTTGTGACAGCTGCGGCCAGGTGGGTCAACTCTCCTTCAACAGTCTCTGGAACATGTCTAGTTCACTACCTCTAGATCCAAGTGGGTAAAACTGGGATCTAAGTTTAAATGTTATGGCCATAGGCTCATCCACAGGATCAACAGGGCAGGGATCCAATTCAAGCAATAAATCTGTAAGGTCCAAAACACCGCAAACATCTTTAAATAACAGCGGAGAAGTGACTGACTCACCTGACCCAGAGCTGTCCTCAGGTGTATCACCAGGGTTGATTGAAGGGGAGAAGAAATGTTTCTTGAGAGTGAGTGTCCCAATACACCTCGAGGGGTTGTGTGGGACCCCTGATGTACAGGAAGACAGGACTTCAGTGAGGAACAATTCCCTCACTCAGGACAGGAATACGGCTTCTCCCCCGTGTGAGATCTCTGATGTGTGGAAAGACTGGACTTCTGTGAAAAACATTTCCCACACTGAGAACAGGAAAAGGTCTTCTCCCCGTGTGAGATCTCTGATGTCTGGAAAGACTGGACTTATCTGAAAAACATTTTCCGCACTCAGAACAGGAAAAAGCTCTTCTCCCCCGTGTGAGATCCCTGATGTGTGGAAAGATCAGACTTCTTTGAAAAACATTTCCCCGCACTCAGAACAGGAAAAAGGCTTCTCCCCCGTGTGAGATCTCTGATGTGTGGAAAAGACTGGACATCTGTGAAAAACATTTCCCGCACTCAGAACAGGAAAAAGGCTTCTCCCCCGTGTGAGATCTCTGATGTGTGAAAGACTGGACTTCTGTGAAAACATTTCCCGCACTCAGAACAGGAAAAAGGCTTCTCCCCGTGTGAGATCTCTGATGTGTGGAAAGATGGGACTTCACTGAAAAACATTTCCACACACAGGACAGGAATACGGCTTCTCCCCCGTGTGTGATCTCTGATGTATGGAAAAGCTTGGACTTCTCTGAAAAACATTTCCCACACTCAGGACAGGAATATGGCTTCTCCCCCGTGTGAGATCTCTGATGTTTGGAAAGATTGGACTTCAGTGAAAAACATTTCCCACACTGCGAACAGGAAAAGGGCTTCTTCCCCGTGTGAGATCTCTGATGTCTGGAAAAGACTGGACTTATCTGAAAAACATTTCCGCACTCAGAACAGGAAAAGGCTTCTCCCCCGTGTGAGATCTCTGATGTGTGGAAAGATTAGACTTCATTGAAAAACATTTTCCCACACTCAGAGCAGGAAAAAGGCTTCTCCCCCGTGTGTAATCTCTGATGTTTGGAAAGACTGGACTTCTCTGAAAAACATTTCCTGCACTCAGAACAGGAAAAAGGCTTCTTCCCCCGTGTGTGATCTCTGATGTGTGGAAAGATCAGACTTCTTTGAAAAACATTTCCCGCACTCAGAACAGGAAAAAGGCTTCTCCCCCGTGTGAGATCTCTGATGTGTGGAAAGACTGACATCTGTGAAAAACATTTCCCGCACTCAGAACAGGAAAAAGGCTTCTCCCCCGTGTGAGATCTCTGATGTGTGGAAAGACTGGACTTCTGTGAAAAACATTTCCCGCACTCAGAACAGGAAAAAGGCTTCTCCCCCGTGTGAGATCTCTGATGTGTGGAAAGATGGGACTTCACTGAAAAACATTTCCCACACACAGGACAGGAATACGGCTTCTCCCCCGTGTGTGATCTCTGATGCATGGAAAGCTTGGACTTCTCTGAAAAACATTTCCCACACTCAGGACAGGAAAAAGGCTTCTCCCCCCTGTGAGATCTCTGATGTTTGGAAAGATTGGACTTCCCTGAAAAACATTTCCCGCACTCGGAACAGAAAAGGCTTCTCCCCAGTGTGTGATCTCTGATGTGTGGAAAGCTTGAATTCTCTGAAAAACATTTCCCACACTCAGGACAGGAAAGGGCTTCTCCCCCATGTGTGATCTATGATGTGTGGAAAGATTGTTCTTCTGTGAAAAACATTTCCCACACTCAGAACAGGAAAAGGGCCGCTCCCCGTGTGAGATCTCTGATGTGTGGAAAGATGGGACTTCACTGAAAAACATTTCCCACACTCAGGACATGGAAACCTCTTATGTGTTGGAAAGACAGCACCATCCCCGCACAGTCTGAGGTTCCTCAGGATAAGAGGAATACGATGGGTCCGGCACCATCCCGCACAGTCTGAGGTTCCTCAGGATAAGAGGAATACGATGGTCCGGCACTGTCCCGCACAGTCTGAGGTTCCTCAGGATAAGAGGAATACGATGGTCCTGCACCGTCCCGCACAGTCTGAGGTTCCTCAGGATAAGAGGAATACGATGGTCCGGCACCGTCCCGCACAGTCTGAGGTTCCTCAGGATAAGAGGAATACGATGGTCCATCTACACTGTGTGGTGCGGATGGACATTTGAGGTAGTCAGGTTTTCTCCTGGACTATACTGTGTGATGTCCTCATCTTCTACATTACAGTCTGGAGACAAAGTGAGACAATCCCTCTGAGGTTTTCCTCATCTCCCGTCCATCTACTAAAATAGAAATACAAAGATTATTACTAGACATGAGCTGATTGGTTCCCCTAAAACCAGGACTCCGCCCACATCAGGCAGCTTTGTCTCTGAGGATCTTACAATTCCCCCCTCAAGGTAACTAGTAAATTGGTCCTCTGATCTCCTATAAGATCATTTCTTTATTCATGGACCTTAGTCAGAGTGAGGAAACAATGAGAACTGTCTTTTATAGGAGTGACAGTGATGAGGGGATTATAGGACGAGGGTCAGGAGTATGTATGTACAACAGAATATATAGTGCAGGGGTCAGGAGTATGTAATGTACAACAGAGTATATAGTGCAGGGGTCAGGAGTATGTAATGAACATGTAGCACCCTGGTGTTTAGGAAGGGTGACTAATAAAGTTCACCAGTTGGTAGTTATCTCTTGCTTATTGTTAGGACATCTAGTGATTCCTCTCTAAACTTTGGATGGCTGCATCTTTCTCTTCTGTCACTAGGTGGCAGTAGATAGACAAGGGTGTAGCAAGGTTGGATTATGAATGGATGGGGTGTCTCAGCCAATTTGCAGGGGTTTTCTTTGGTCCTTGGCCTCTGGGAGAGCCTATTTATTTGGGTGGAATCAGGTGATTGGATTCTCTGCCACCTGGACGGCTGTCTAGGTGGACGTGTGTTATGTCGCCCGTTTCTTAGGCCGGAAGCCTGAGGCCTATTCAGGAGCAAGAGAAGCAGCGCAGGTTGGGACTGCAGGATTGGATTCCAACTGAGAGTAAAGATTCAGCCGAACGGGGAACCAGCTGTGGTGGGAGGTGGAGGGGAAGCTGTTGCCACTAAGGGACCATCCACCTTGTTACTGGAGACTACAGTTAGTAAGCTGGAGCCAGTACCAGAGCAATCTTCTCACCAGCCTGGGACAGTGAAGAAGCGGGAGCTTCAGTAGGTTCCAAGCCAGGGGCCCAGTCTAGGATAGCGGGGGTGACGCTTGAGGAATATACAGCGGGTTAGCTGTAGAAGAGCTCAGGAGAGTCAGTGCCACTGAATCTGGAAGTCCAGTGAGTAGGGACGAGCCTAACACCTCCGGGTTCGGTTCCTGGCAGAACAAGCCAATGAACCGAAATTTGTGCGAACATTCAAACACCGTTAAAGTTTTGGGGCCCTGAACATGAAAAATCGAAAGTGCCCGCAGGCTCTATATACTCTGAACAGCAGTATACAGGCGGTCCCGGGTTACAAACAAGACAGGGAATGGAGGTTTGTTCTTAAGTTGAATCTGTTTGTAATTTGGAACTAGTACATTTTGTAAGTGTAGCTCCAGCCCAAAAAATCGAATTTGAAACTTTTGGAAAACATAGGGAAGGGTTATCACCCCTGGAACATTTTTTTGCTGTCTGTGCCCCGTGTTCAGAAGATGTCACCACTTTCTGTCCCAATGACAATTGGATTTAAAAAAATTGGGGTTATTAGGGAAACAAGGATTGGTGATAAAGCATCAATGGATAGGAGACACCTTTTTCCCA